>SDUX01000015.1:0-124025 GCA_008729055.1 Pyropia haitanensis | reverse complement strand
GGCGCGCGGCACCGGCGGCGCGGGCGCGGCGGCGCGCGACACCGCGGCGGCACGTGGCACCCCGGCGGGCGCATCCACGTCATCCTCTGTGGCGGCGACGGCCGCATCGGGCGGCGCCAGCCGCATCCAAGCCCCCCCTCTCGCGCAAGGGTAAGGGCCCGGCCACGTCAGGACCGGCGGTCCCAGCCAACCGGCGCCTGCTGCTGCCCGCGCAGGATCCGGCCCGGCGCTACATCGCGCCGCCGGCCCCACGAATCGGCCACATCCGACCGACGACCGCGCGCGCAGCAGAGCAGCGAGAGCAGCGCCGGATCGCCAAGACCATCCCCAAGGGCAAATACGTTTGCAAGCCGTGCGGTGTGCGTTGCAACAGCCTGACAGTGCTGCGCGACCATCGCTGGTCGCGGCGCCACCGCAATACGGTCAACCGTCCAGCGACCCGCCCTCGTTGCGACGTGTGCGATCGCGAATTTGAGACGATCGAGCACTTCGAACGCCACCAGCGTGGCAAGGATCACCACCGCACGCTGGCGCGCCGCACCGACTGACACCTCGCAACACCCCCCAGGATCTGTGCAAGAGACGCGATTTTCCCCCTTTGATCCCCCCGCGTGCAAATCCGGCACGACCCGACTCGGGCCCGTGCGCGGCGGCCGGCGGGAAAATCCGATTGCGTGATTTGAGTCTTCGAATTCTGCTTCATCGCATCGCTTGTGACCCATCAAATAGTGCTGTCCATCTTTGGAAACGTTGTAGCCACGACGGCCGCGCTTGTCCAGAGCTAGTGCAGCACTATTTTGCTTGGTCAAATTAACTTGCACATCTTGTAAGACTTGCCCCGTGCTCTGCCGGAGTAAGTCAAACCGGATCTGTTGGGTTAATTTGATTGTTACGGACCTCACCCAGGACGCAATGGAACCCCCGAATCCTGCAACTGTAAGCCCGATTAATTCGGGAACGGCCTCAACCGCACCTTCCGCGGAGTCATGGAATCAACTTACAGCGTTCGTCTCGCAGATGAGCGCCGAGCTCGAGGCTCATAAGGTTGAATTGGCGGACGCCAAGAAACAGCTGTCCGACGCCAAGGCTAAGGCCTCGAGTGGAGGCGCGACGACTGCGAGGCCGAATAAGCCCGCGCTGTTCTCTGGCAAGCCCGGGACAATTGAAGCATGGTGCTCGCACATGGACTCATATGTGCGACTGACTGACCCTGACGAAGCGTGTCGGATCGCCTGCACCTACCTGGACGGTGAAGCGTTCACCTGGTGGCATACCTACAGTCGGACGACGGCGGTCCCCGACTGGGCTACCTTTCGGGCTGCGCTCATCCGTCGCTTCAGCCCTCTGAACAAGACGCAGGCGGCGCGGGACAAGCTGCACTCATGGCGCCAAATCAAGGACGTCGGGACGTTCAACAGGACTTTCCTGAGCGTCCTCTTGGACATCCCGGACATCACCGAAGCGGAAAAGATCGACCGCTATAGCCGAGGCCTGAAGCGCGACATCTGGCAGGCACTGTGCCTCAAGACGTACACCGATCTTGAATCACTGATGACGGACGCCCTGCGCGTGGAAGCGGCCAAGGCTGGAGTGTCCCGTATCACCAGCAATGTTAACAGCACTTCTGGCAAGCCACCGACGATGGGCGTTGTCCCGATGGACATTTCCAGCATCAAGATCGAAAAGCTGACGCCAGACGAACGCCAGCGCTGCATGCGCGAGGGTCTCTGCCTTCGCTGTCGCGAGAAAGGACACATGGCTAAGGACTGCCCAAAAGGCCAGCGGAACTGAAGCAGCAACAATCCTCAACATCTGTGAAAGACGCTCCTTCGGTTCCTGAAAATATGTCGTCACCATTTGAAGGCCCGCGACTCGGGCTTCTGCTTTCTACTGCTTCTGTCAATGGAAAAGTTGTTAAGGTGCTGTTCGACGACGGATCTCCCATCAACGTCGTCTCAAGGCGCCTCGTTACCTCCTTGCATGTGAAAACGAAAGGAACGGACTTCGCGGCAAGCATGCCCGATGGCCGCTCCCATGTCCTCGCTGAAACCGTTGACCCTCTTGAGATTCACATCGGACCGTACCAAGAGCGACTTCGGTTTGCTGTTTGTGAATTGAGCGCGTACGACCTCATCCTGGGAAAGAAGTGGCGCGATGACAAGGACGCCAAAATCAACAACAAGAAAAACAAGATCTCCTTCAAGTTCAACCACAAGAACATTTCTATCACTGCCTCCCTCAAGAAGCCCGAAGCTCTGATCAGTCGGCAACGCCTTGCTCGGGACCTCGTTCAAAGGTGCCCTGTTTTTGCCATCTACCTGCAGTCGGAAGATCCCTCTAGCACCTTCGACATTAACGCCATTACGATGGGACAAGGCGAAGACAAGAAAGAAGTTCAAGAGATTCTCAAAGAGTACGCTGACGTCTTCCCAGACGAGCTCCCCGACGGACTCCCTCCTGAGCGCAGTCACAAATTTAGCATCAAGCTGACCGATGACGCCCAACCGCGTCGTAGCGGAATTTACCGACTAGCCGAATGGGAGCTCGAAGAACTCAAGACTCAACTGGCCGGCCTCATAAGGAAGGGATTCATCCAACCAAGCACCTCACCGTGGGGCTCTTCCGTCCTCTTTGCGGCGAAGAAGGACGGTGGCTGGCGAATGTGCATCGACTACAGGGCCCTGAACAAGGCTACTATCAAGAACGCGTACCCACTACCACGCATCGACGACATCTTTGACCAACTGCGAAAGGCCAAGTACTATACAAAGATCGACCTCCGCTCTGGCTATCACCAGATTCGCCTTGACCCAGAAACAATACCTTTGACGGCGTTTCGAACCAAGTACGGATTCTATGAGTTCACCGTCGTACCCTTTGGTCTGACAAATGCACCCGCGGTCTTCATGAACCTAATGAACGATGTCTTCCGACCCTATCTGTACGACTTCATCTGTGTCTACCTCGACGACATCCTAGTCTACAGCGAAACTTACGACGATCACCTCAAGCACCTACGATTAGCACTCGAGAAATTACGAGAACACAAGCTCTACGCCAAGCTGAGCAAGTGCCAGTTCGCTCGAACTACTGTGGACTACCTTGGCCACGTCATCTCCGGGAAAGGCTTCTCTATGGAAGACTACAAGGTCCAAGCCATCCGTACGTGGGCAACACCGAGGAGCAAAAAGGATGTACAATCTTTCCTCGGTATGGTCAACTTCTATCGAAGATTCATCAAGGGAATGGCTGCCGTAGCTACGCCGCTAACGAGGCTGACTGGGAATGTCGACTTCGAGTGGACACCCGACGCCCAGAAAGCCTTTGAGCAGCTGCAGGACCTAACGACAAGCGCACCGGTGCTAAGGCCTTTCGACAAGAGATACCCAATCTACGTGTCTACAGATGCCAGCGGGTATGCTGTGGGCGCAGTCCTTGAGCAAGATGATGGACGCGGACGGCGTCCAGTGGCGTACTTCTCGTTAACCCTCAACATCCACGAGCAGCGCTACAGCATTCGTGAAAGAGAACTGCTTGCAGTCGTACAAGCTATCCGGCATTGGCGCTGCTACCTTTACGGAAGACCCTTTGAGGTCCACACCGACCATGAGTCCCTGAGATACCTAAGCACCCAAGAGAAGCTGAACGATCGCCAAGTCAAGTGGCTGGAGTTTCTGGACCAGTTCCAGTTCAAGATTGTCCCAATCAAGGGCACTTCGAACCCCGTGGCTGATGCCCTTTCCAGGCAGCCACAAGATGCTCCCGACAAGCACGCCCCCAATCAAGACCTTCTTAGTCGCGTGCTGACCAAGACCATTGAAGAACTCCCCAAGAAAACTGAAATCCACAACCTCATGACCATCAACCAAAGTGATCAAGACCTTGCCACCTTAAGACAAAAGTACGACGCGGACCCCGAGTTTGCCGACCTAGTCAAACACCCGGTATCTCCCTACCGGCTACACATGAGGTTGTTGAAACGAGGTGACCGTACGTGTATCCCCGTCGGTACTCTACGCCAAAGACTACTCCACGACTACCATGATGTCCCGTGCCAAGGGCACATGGGAGTCAAGAAAACAACCAAGGTTATCTCTTCCAAGTACTACTGGAAGACAATGCGGAAAGACATCCAAAGATACGTACAAACATGTGATTTGTGCCAGCGGAACAAGGCTAGCACCCATTCACCTCTGGGTCACCTCAAACCCTTGGACCCCCCGAGCCAACGATGGGCAAGTGTCTCCATGGACTTTATCACGCCTCTTCCTCTGACTCCAAGAGGCCACAACGGGATTTACGTCGTTGTCGACCGCCTCTCCAAGATGATTCGCCTCGCCCCTATGAAGCCAGACTGTACGGCGCCAGTCGCAGCTCAGCTCTACCATGATCACGTCTATCGACACCACGGACTCCCAGCTGATGTTGTCTGCGACAGGGACCGCATTTTCTTCTCCAACTTCTGGCAGTCGCTCACGGAGATTCTCAAGGTCAAGATCAAGGCCTCTTCAGCGTACCACCCGCAAACCGACGGACAAACTGAGATCATGAACAAGAAGATCGAAGAAATCCTGCGAAACTTTGTCAACCATCACCAAGGCGATTGAGACCTCTTTCTGGTTGCTGCCGAAGTAGCCTACAACCGGTCGCCAAATGCTGTTACAACGTACTCCCCTTTCTTCCTGAACTACGGATTCGAACCTAAGACGGTACCAATGGACATCCTTGAAAACTCAGAGTCAAGCATGCCTGCAGTGTCTGACTGGCTAAGCGGTCTCCAACATGCTCAAGAGACTGCCATCTCAGCCATCAAGAGTGCAAATGAGGCGCGCTCGGCGTACGCAAATCGCCATCGCCGACCTTGCAAGATCGCCGTGGACGATCGGTGCTACTAAGTACCAAACACCTTATGCCAGATGCTTTCCAAGGCGCTCGCAAGCTGATGCCCAAGTACTCAGGACCGTACCGCGTCACTGACGTTCCGCCTGGATCTTCCCCAAGCGGTGCTCGATCGCAAGGTTCACAACGCCTTTCATGCGAGCTTGCTGAAGCCGTACCGCGCTGATCCTTATGGCCGACTTCCTCCCGTTCCGCCCCCGGTGGCATTTCCGGACGGTTCTGTCGAGTACGAAGTCGACTCCATCATAAGGTCACGAAAGCGCCGTGGACGACTACAGTACCTGGTTAAGTGGAAAGGCTGTGACGTCAGCGAGAACTCCTGGCTGACCAAGCAAGACCTTGCGAACGCACCTGAGGTGTTGGACGCTTTCCTGCGCCGCGCGTCCTAAGGGGGGGGAGGTGTAAGGATATGCCCCTTAAATCCCCAAGACTGGAGCCTAGGGGATAAGGACTGGGGCCTCTCCTTCCCTGTCCTTCTCAGCCAACTCCTTCCAAGACGCATCAACTCCAAAGTAATCTGGGGCATGCCGCGGTGTCCGTCCGATAATCTACTACTAACGGACGGTCAGCACGGGAGCCGCGGATTGGCTAACCGACACTACCCTGACTCATCTGCCGACGGGTACAGTCTCCAACGGATCAACGGACTAACGGACCAAAAGACGAGCCACATCTCTGACGCGTCAGCAAGCCGGAACAATCTCCCCGTGGACCAATGGGAGCGACAAGACTTGCTGACCCACGGGAGATATTCGACCCGAAGACTGGCGTCTGCTTACACGCCTCTGAGGCTTTTCGGGTCGAATGGCGCGTGGGGCCAGCCGCGCGGCGCTACGAGCGCCGCACACCGTCCCCCCCCCGTTTGGGGCTTTCTGGTGGGGCGCCTTGGGGCGCACACGCCCACCCTTGCTTTGTTCTGAGAGCCCATGCTTTGTTTTGAGAGCTTTGGTGCCGTCCACCGGCACGACGGGCAATTGCATGCTTTGGGGCACCCTGGGTGCCCCCCTGGGGGTATATAATGCGTGAGTGTGGGCGCCACCGGGAGAGACCTCGGGGGAAGAACGACAGACAGAGACACAAAGACCTCCTTTACCTTCGACCCCCTCGACCCTCACCGACGTCACGCCCATCCTCTTCCCCACCCCCATCACCGTCATCCCACCCGTCACCTTCCCCGCGCCCGGCATCCTCATTGGTGCACGGGTTGCTGACACCGGCGCCAGTACGTTGAGGGCTGCCCGTGTGTTGGTGGTGCCTCACACTGTTGCCCGCCCGCACTCCCAGTCCTGCTGGCTTGAGGGACCTCTAGTCCCTCTGCGACCCCAGGTAAACCCACCTGTGTCTCACCAGTATTCAAAGGCACTGAAGTACGTGCGTCACCCGTGTACTCCCCGGACGACGGGGGGTCCGAGCTAGCCATGTTGGCTAACGATCCGTATGACACGGTCCAAGTCCACCGTTCCTCTGAGGCAGAGGGCCCCCTACACCCGGGTGCACTCGGAGGTAAAGTTTACCTCTGTCCCCTGCTGCTCCACCAAATGTGGCAAAAACCCCTCGCACACACGGCACCGAAGTTGGGGCGGTGTACAAGGGCTGCCTCCCGTGTCGGTGGGAACTGGAAGAAGTGCAAGTCGCACACACTCTATCCCTGTTGTGGGGCAATCCCCCCACTGACAAACAAGAAGATGGTGTGTGGTCCAACAGTTTCTTGGTCGGGACGGGGACGCAGGGCCAAGCCCCGCTGTCCGTCCCCTTATCCCCCCAGGGTCCCCTCAGAATCTCGCCACTCAGAATCTCCCACCCCAGCACCTGCCCACCGGGCCACACGAAAATTCAAGACGGTAAAATGCAGTAAACCCTCAAATCCACGTTGGATTTACTACTAAGCTAACTATCCCAAACTTAGGGAATATGGACCCAAATGCAGGGGGAGGAACGGATCAGGCTAGTGGCCTGCCGCCCCGTGCATGGCACGTGTTGCCCCCCTACCTGGGGGTCAATACTGCCACACAGACCATCAGGAGGTCGGGGAGAAGCCAGAGCCGGTTGGACACCAAGACTTCGTGGAGCCAGTGGTTGACCGTCAAGACCGTCATTTCGGAAGTGTACATCATGTACGGGATGGAGTGGAAGAAGCTCTTGATCGACGCCTGAGTCAAGGCGTCCAGGAAGTACCAGGTGAAGGGGATGCTGGACGGAACAAACCCGATCGAGATCTCGACTTCCTGCTGCTGCAGGATGACCTTGGAGTAGTACGCCGCCCGGTTCGCATTGTCCGGCTTCCAGAACTTTTGATGGTTGCAGCTCACGATGAAGTTCCGCTGGCGCCCGCGCCGCTCGCCTTCTTCCCGTGCCGGCGACAACATGGAGTACTTCCGAGTCAAGAAAGGCGGCTCCAGAGCGACCATGCTCGGGCGGGGATCACAGTTCAGGGTCCCCGACCCCTTGAGCGCCTCGTCCCAGACCTTGAGCGCCCGATGTGTAGCAGTACGGCTACGCCGACCCACAACTTGTGGGGGCGGAACACGCACGCTCGGGTCCCAACTTGGAACACCGGAAGCAACCCGTGCAACACCAACACGTGACTTGCGTGTGACAAGTGGCCGACTCGCCAAGGCACGAACAAGATGTGTCGGAGCCAGACGGAGTTTACTTGGCAGCCAAGGGGGGCCCTCCCCGCCTTGCTGTCCCGCGCATATAAACCCTCGTGTGCACGCATGCGCGCGCACACCCCTCGCAAAACACGCAAAAAATGAACACTCAGACCACCCAATAAAAAGGCTCCACAATCAAAGTAAGCAAGCGTAGAAATCCGTCTGGCTCCCGCGCAAATATCCCCAAGATACGAACCACTGCAATACTCTGCAAATGGGGTGCCGAAAATCCCAGTCGGAATTTCGAGCAGAAATCGGAATATTTCACTCATGGGTCGGGTGAAATCCAATCTCAATTCTGAGCCACTTGCTCCGAATATTCGAACCCAGATTCGGGGTTTGTCACATTTCCCCCTCCTTAACAGTCCAGCCGTCCCGGCGGACGTCCAATCATCTGCCACTTGCAGATCTCCCGGGGGGTGGCGAGATTGCATCTCCCCAAGGGGGGTGGGCCAAGGATACGTGGCCCACAATCTCGCGATGTCCGCACCCCATTGGGCGGACGAAAAGATCTGGCCCAGTGTCGTGAGGGACACGTAGGGGCCGGGGGACGCCGCGCCCACACACGCGTGTCGCGCGGGCCGTGCGGGGGGGGGGGTGTGTGGCCGTGGTGTTTACGTCCCCTCCCCCCCCCCGTGGCCGCCCCCAATCGGGGGTGGGGGGTGTTGGCGTGGCACCCCCGTTCGGTAATGTACGGGGGGGGGGGGGGTGTTGGTGGCGGTTGCCGCGACGCGCCCCCTTACCCCCCCCTCACCCGTCCGCACGGTCCGATCGGGCACCCCTCCTGTTTCTGTTGTTCTCGGGGGTGTTCGAGAACACGCAGGAGGGGTATATAGGGGAGAGTGGCGAGTTGCTATTCCTCCCTTCGCGTCTCGGGCACATCCCGAGCGCACCCCTTGGGTCGGGGTCGTGTTGGTTGTCGGGGTGTGTGTCCTCCCCGCGCTTGCGGTGGTCGGGGTTGTCTCCTCCCCTTTCTTTTGTGGGGGTTGGGACAACTTTTGCCCTCCCCCCCCCCCTCCCTCACCTACTCCACTTGGGCGGGCGGGTGGCGGTGGTCGGGGCGTGTGGTGGTGGCCGGGGCGTGGCCCGCCCCGTCCGGTTCTTCTTCCCCCTTGTGTCGGGCGCCCGTCGGCGGCCGTGGTGGTGTTGTCGTCGTCGTCCTCCCCGTGGGTCGGGCGCTCGGCGTCCGTGGTGGTGTTGTCGTCGTCGTCCTCCCCGTGGGTCGGGCGGTCGGCGGCCGTGGTGGTGTGTCGTCTTCCTCTCTCCCGTGTGTCGGGCGGTCGGCGGCCGTGGTGGTGTGCCTTCGTCTTCCCTCCCCGTGGGTCGGGCGGTCGGCGGCCGTGGGGGGTGTGTCTTACTCCTCCCTCCCGTGTGTCGGGCGGTCGGCGGCCGTGGTGGTGTTGTCGTCGTCGTCCTCCCCGTGGGTCGGGCGGTCGGCGGCCGTGGTGGTGTGTCGTCTTCCTCCCTCCCGTGTGTCGGGCGGTCGGCGGCCGTGGGGGGTGTGTTTTCCTCCTCCCTCCCGTGTGTCGGGCGGCCGGCGGCCGTGGGGGGTGTTGACGGTGACGGGTTGTGGACGGGGTCGCTCCACTCCCCGTCGTGCTCGCCCTCGCCAAGTCGGCCGAGGTGGTGACGGGGGTGAGGGAGGAGTCATCCCTCTTCCCGTCCGGTCAACCTACCCCGTAGCCCTCTTGGGGGTGTTGCCGGTGGCGGTCAGCATGACGGGTGCGACCCCACAGGGGCCGCCCCTTTCCTCCACCTCCCGCTCGGAGCGCCTCCGATCGGGGGACGAACTCCTCGGGACTGAGGAGTCGCTCAGCCGGGGGTCGGCCATGGACACAACCCGTCCATCACCGGCCGGAGTGGGGTCTGCATCGGCGTCGGCTGCCCCCGTTGACGTCGTACCTCCCGTGGCGCCGGGGTCAGGCGCCCGGGTTGGGGACACTATTCCTGATCCGGAGGAGGGGGACGAGGACATCCCCATCCCTCGTCGGGCGGGGCCGGCTTTACTCCTGCCGCCTCGTCCGCGAGGTCCGGTCCTGCCCCAACTCTGGCAGGTACCGATGACCATCGGGGAGTTTCCCGACGGTCACCTGAAAGAGGTTTACCGTAGGGTCCCCGCGGCTCGCCGGGACGACGTCTGGCAGCGACGGACTCGTCGCTTCCCCCGCCAGGTGGCTCTCCCTGCGGGGGTTATGTGTGATCTGCCGGCGTTGCTCCACGCGGCAGACGCCAACGAAGTGTCCGCGTTGGCGCACTCCCTCGCCCAGGCTCCGGGCGAGCTGGAGTTTGACGACACCACCATGACGGTTTTGCCCGAGTGGTGTTTCCTGCCTCGCCCTTTTGTGGGCGGGGCAGATGCCCACGCGTACCACGGCGTGGTGCGTGACGAACACCGTCACCGGACGAAGACGGACTTTCTCGTCCACTCGTCAAGGGTGGAGTTTCCCCTCGTCCCCGCGGAGGAGCGGGACAACTTTTATCCCCGTCTCCCCGACTGGTGGGAGAGCATGGAAGTTCCATGCGGGTTCCCAGCTCGGGTTCCCCTGTTGGTGGCCTACTTTGGCACCTTTCCTAGCGGCGCCGGGGGTCACCGTGCCTTCGCTATCCTCGCCACGCACTGGGTGGTCGAGGTGGCCCGAGGTTGGTACTCCGATGTTGCCCATCGGGGTTACCTTTGGCACCTCTCACCGAGTTTGGTGGAGGCCATCTCGGTCCTTGGGCTTCCATGGCTCTGTATGGATGCCGCGCCCCAGGCCGAGTCGGTCCTGCGGGCGATGTGCTATCTCCACAATCAACTTAATTGGGAGAACCTTACGCCGTTCCTGAGTCGGAACAAGCGGATCAAGCCGGGGGCGGAGTCCTCCCCGACTCGGGGGTTCGTCTACTGCACCCGAACTCTGGTGCAGGGCGCCCTCCTGCTCCGAGAGGGGTTGGGGGATGCTACTCTCCCCTACGCGGATGGAGTTCATCCGTCATCCTCCCCCCCCTGTCGGGGCAGGTTGCGGCGGGGGTGACCAGTCGTCGCCCTCCCCCCAAGGGGGTTGCCCGCACTCGGGGTAACGCCCAGGGGTCGGGGAGTGGTCGTCGAACTTCGGCGGCCTCCCCTCCGCAGGGACCCGGAGTCGTGGTCCCCTTCGAGTTTATTGAGCCATTCCCTGAGTCGGAGGTGGCGGCCGTTTGGGGCCGGACTCGGGTCCCACGGCCCCTAGCACGTGGTGTCGCGGGGATGCTCCCCAACTTGGGGGCTCTCATGTACGACACCACGTTGGAGGCCTCACTCGTGGCCTCCCTCGACACGTTGGCTTGGGTCACCCGCCGCGTCAGCGGGTTCCTGGCGCAGCCCGACAACTCGTCGCAGGCTCGCCAAGCTTTGGCGGCGGAGGTGACTCGCCTCGCCGTTGGACATGAGTTCGTCCAGCGGCTGCTGACGACCCAGCAGCATATGGTGCGGCACGGAGGGAGTTCCTCCGGCCCGGCGACTTATGAGCCAGAGGAGTCGGGGAGTCGCCCGCCCCCTCCTTTTCCGGGGGATCGTGTCTTCTCGCCCCCTTACCCCTCTTACGACCATGGAGGTTCATGGTCGGGACCTCCCCGTGGGGGCGGGAGTGGTCACATGAGTCAGTGACCATCCCCTAGTAGGCCTGTAGTGTATACCACCGAGGGACGACAGGGTTATAGTCGGCCCTGTATCCTAGAACATCTAGTGCTGCCCCTTTTACTCTAGGGGCAGAGAGGGTAGTCTTGCGTACAGCAAAGTTGTTGCTTATACTTTTCCCCTTGTCTTCTCAGAGGTCTTCCCCCTCCCCGAGCTTGGGGTAGGGGGTGCGGAAAGCTACGTCGCCTGTGTTGGGCGACGTCGCATGGGTATCTTTGCAGCTTGGCAATACCGCCGGACTTTCTCAGTTGGAAGGTCCTCTACATACTCCCAGGTGTCGGAGTTCGACCCATACCCAAACCATCTGACACGGAGCATGAGTCGCCCCGATTCATCATACCCATGTCCGACAAACTTGTCGAACACGGCTTCCATTGGTTTATTGGAAGTTGACGGCAAGGCTGGGACTTGCCATGCCGTAAGTGCCCGAGCCCAAGCTGGGTCTCCTTCGGGTGGTTCGGGGGCGCGAGTCGCGTAATTCCCATTAATTGTGCGGATACCATCGTCACTTTCGATGGTTAATCTGCGCCCATCCGTTTTCAATATTTGATATGGTCCCTGAGTTTTGAAGACCAATTTCCCGCCCGGTTTGTCGTGGGCATTTACGTGCACCCATTCTCCAACTCGGAGAGGGGTGCGTCGACTCCTAACTCGGGTGTCGAAATTCTTTTTGTATCTCGCCTGCGCCTTGTCCATGGTCTTCTGGACAAGAGGCATCATCTCTTCCAACTTATGGAGGAGGGCAGCCTTAGCTTGACCCGGAGTTTGGGTCGACGGGTCACCCTCAGTCTGGGTGAGGCGTTCAATGGCCACTGGCTTGAGTCGCCGTGGACATACAAAGGCAAACGGTGCCTCTCCCGTGCTACTGTGCACTTGGGAGTTGTACGCTGTCACAAGTAGTGACGCGTAGCGCGCCCATGTGACTACATGGTCGTGCACATAGTGACGCAACTGGCGCACTAGTGTCTTATTGAAGCGCTCCACCTGCCCATTAGTCTGGGGGTGGTACGGGGTGGCGTAGTTTGTTTCCACCCCGAGCATCTTCAGGACTCCCTGGTATAGGACGGACGCGAACTGCGGTCCGTTGTCCGAAAGGACAGAGTCCGGGATACCATAACTGGCTATCCAGACGTCGAGCAACTCGCTCAAGACGTCGAAGGCAGTGGTGTCCTTGAGTGGGGCCACCCGTGTGAGCTTAGTAAAGCGATCACACATCACCAGAAGGTACTCATACCCTTCTGGTGTCCGAGGCAGTGGACCAAGTAGGTCCACGGCAATCGCTGCGAACGGCTCTGTCGCAGGGAAGAGGCGCATAGTGGACGTCTCCCTGGCCTCCATGAGTCGGTTCTGTGCGCAAGTCGCGCACGAGGCCACATGCCCATACACATCAGCCACAAGTGATGGCCAATAATATTTTTTCCTCAGGGTCTGATACAACTTAGTCGACCCTGGGTGGGCACCCAACGGTGAGGAGTGTTCCCGTTGGAGGATGTCCTTCCACAGACTCTCGGGAACAACAACTTGTTGTTCTCCTTGGGTATGTCCCCGCCGGCATAAAATGCCGTCTTCACTGAAGAAGAACCGAGTTGGTTCGGGGCTGTCCAACTCCTTCTTGAGTTGCTGACAGAGTTTGTCAGACTCTTGTGCCTGGACGAGTTTGTCCTTAGGCAGGGGTAGGAGGCAGGCCATCTCCGGCCGCCTCGGGTCGAGTACTGACCCCGACCGTGTGGTGACTTCCACATGGGGGATTTCCTCTGGGATGGGTACTGAGTCGTACCCATCCGTCGGTGTGCGTGACATCGCGTGCGCAACCGCGTGCTTTTGACCCGACTTATACTCAACGTCGAAGTCAAACTCAGCGAGGCGAAGTCGCCATCGATTGAGTCGGTTGTTCGAGCACGCTGTAGTGGTAAGTATCCACTTCAGGGCTCGGTGGTCACACCGAACGAGGAACCTCCCTCCTTCGATGTAGGGTCGTAGCATGGTGACTGCCCATACTACGCCCAGGCCTTCCAGCTCCGTCACAGTGTAGTTTTTCTGTGCCGGGGACAGGCTTTTACTGTAGTAGCCCACGGGCAGGTACTCGCCCGTGGTCTGTTGTTGGAGCAAGCAACAACCAAGTTGGTCGTAACTCGCGTCCACATCTATGATGTAGTGGCCCCCGAGTCTGGGAATGGCCAACACCGGCGGGTTGCAAAGAAGTTCTTTCAACCTCTCAAACGCTTCTCGCTCCTCTTGGGTCGGAGGGTCGAGGCGCTTGGACCGCTTGGGACTTACCAAGCGGTTCAAGGGTGCAGACACTTTGGCAAAGTTCGCCGTGAAGCGTCTATACACATTGCACATGCCCAGAAAACTCCTGAGCTGTGTCTGCGTCAAGGGGTAACTTGCCCGACGCAGTGCCACGAGGTTTTTCTCGTTGACACTGATGCTACCTGGTCGGACCACATGACCTAGGTAGGCCACCTCGTTACTGAACAGGTGGCACTTGGCTGGCTTCAGTGTCACTCCTGCCCTACTCAGCAGGGTGAACAAATTGTCCAAGTGGGACAAGTGTTCTTCGGCAGTTCCGGAGAACACAATAATGTCGTCGAGATAGACGAGGGCATACTGCCATTTGACTCCGGCAAGTATCATGTCAATAGCACGCTGGAAAGTCGCAGGTGCATTGCATAGCCCAAACGGCAACCTCACGCACTGATAAACTCCACAGTGACACGTGAAGGCCGTGAGTGGCCGATCCTCCTTACGTATGGGGATCTGCCAGTACCCCGCGTTGCAGTCCAACGTGGAGAAGAACTTTGCCTCACCAAGTGAGTCGAGGCAATCGTCTATACGGGGTAAAGGGTAACTGTCCTTTACCGTCCGTTCATTCAACTTGCGGTAGTCAATGCAAAACCGCATGGTGCCGTCGGGTTTGGGCACCAGGACTATGGGGCTGGCCCACTCGCCTGAGCTTGGCTCAATGACCCCAAGGTCCTTCATCCGTTGGACCTGCTTCCGGGTAAGTTCCCGAGAGGCAGGGCCCATACGGTAGGGGTTCAAGCGGACTGGCTTGACCCCGGGCTTCAACACGATTCTGTGTTCAGTGGCCTTGATGAGTCCAAGGTCACCATTCCACAACTTGTGGTGCTTTTGGATGAGTTTATCCAAGCGATCATGCAGGCACTTCGGGACATTTTCCCGGTGCACCGTCGGCGAGTCTGCCGACGGCTTTGGGTCCGGAGGAAAGGGAGTCTTCTCCTCCATCGCCTTCCACTGCTGTTGAGTCACAGCGGTGACATTCCCCTCGTGGGTGGAGATGCTCGCTATCTTCATCCCACGGGGGATGCGTCGAGGAGTCTTCGACACGTTGAGGACCTCGACGACCCAGGTCTGGTCAGTCCCACAAGTCATGGGTCCAGGTGCAACTTGCACCTGGTGCTTCTCATATGTCTTGTCGAGGGGGAATACAAACCCATTTCCCTGAAACGATGTACGAACTTGTACATACGTCCTCGACCGGGGAGGAATGCACACTCCCTTGAGCACATGCACCGACTCAGTGCTGCCATCTGTCTTACGAGGACTCTCCCGTGCCTTGGGAGTCTTCGGGGAGACAGTGGCCCCTTTACGCAAGATGGGGACAGTTTCCCCATTGAGCATGCGAATAAACCCTTCGGGTCCCCGGACTTCGGGTACGTGGGTGTCCACGTAGTCGGTACCCAGGAGTACTGGGACCGACATGCGTGGTACAACCCCAAAGGTCACCTCAGTCTGGTATGACCCAATGCATACACTCAATGCAATTGAACCCACAATGGGGAGGAGTCCCCCATTGACATCAAACATACGCCATGTCGAGCGGTCAACTTGACTCACCTCGACTCCCTCAGGCAACAACTCTTGCCTGATGAGGGATACCGGCGAACCCGTGTCGACTATGACACGAGAAGCAAACTCGTACCCATCATACAGCCAAAGTCTGGCTGCGACTTGGTAGTTACTCCCTACCAAGACAGATACGATCCGACTTGGGTCGTATCGCTGCGAGGGGGCCTTGCCTTGAGGTCTTACCCCTCGAGGGCGTTGTAAGAGCTTCACCCGCCCCTGCGTCGGCGTCGGGTGAAGTTCCCCTTGACCTGCCGCCGAGGTCTGTGGGGTCAACTCGACTCCAGCGGCTAGGCGTTTCCCTCACCCGAGTCGGATGAGGAAGGGGTGCTCTCACTCGAGCTTGAGGTGGGTGCCTCCCCCTCTTCAAGACTCTTGTAAGTCCCCTCCGGCCCCTGTTGGGTGATGGCACCAACCCGAGGTGGGTTGGAGCGGGAACTCGGGGGAGTTCCCCGGGTCCCAAGACTCATGCTGCGAGCCAAGATGGCTCGCAGACGCGAGTCCAAGGCGGGGCACTGAGACGCCCAGTGGCCCGTCTTTGAGCACTGCCAACACGGCCGGTCGCTCTTCGATGTCTGTGGCGTCGCCTTTCCCTGGGGAGTTTCCGGGATGGCCGCCACGACATCAGCTTCCTCCTGAGTCGAGGTAGCAGCCACTGCCGGGCGTACCCGAGGGTACTGGGCCGCCCTGGCCGCGCGACGAAGGCGAGTCGCCTCCGCGCTCTTAGTCTCCTTCTCTCTCTCCTTCCGTTGGTCCGACACGATCCAACGGTATTCTTCGCCCTTGGTTTGGGCGACGCGGGCCAACTCGGCCAGCGTCATACCAGGCGTGTTGCGCTCGCGCACAGTCGCGCGAGCGGAACGGTGGACACCCTCCACAAAACGCCCTTTGATGACGCCTTGTGGATGAATAAATCCACAAAGGACGTTCAGCTGACGGAGTCTCTCAGCGAACGTCCGCTCGTCCTCACCCTCACTCTGGGTGGCACGATTAAACTCTCTACCTGCGCGGCGAGAGACGCCTCGTCCGCGTGGTAGCGCAACACCCAGTTGATCAACTCCAAGTAGGAGGAGACCTCACCGGGGTTGCCGCCATGCCGACTTGGCATGACGCTCAGCACCTCGGAGCGGAGTGGCTCCTTGGTGAAGTCCTGAAGCATGAAGAACGCCTCTGCTTCAGAGACATCATTGTCATCGCAGGCTTTTGCGAACTTACGCAAAAACTGGAAGACCTTCAGTGGCGGGGTCCCGTCCCACTCAGACCGGACCCCGAAGGACTGAGCCACGTCCTTCTTGCGCCGGCCCAGAGTATGGGCCTGGCTGTTAGTGTAGGTCACCGACTTGTTGACCAACGCGTACGTCTCACAGTCGAAGACGTCCGCGTATAGAGGATTGTTAACCACTATCTTCTTGGGAATCTCCCGGACTTTGGGAGGATCCCGTGGCTCCTGCCGTCCATGTCGAACGGCCTCCTCCCCACTCGACGCCTCGCTCGAGTGGGCAGGCGAACGAGAACGGTACTTTCGGCGGGGAGCAACTTGCTCCCCACGCCGCTCATGCCGGGAGGCCTGCCCAGGCGCAGGAGACTTTTCCTGTAGCGCCCGCCCCACCTCCTCACGCACAACTTGTGCGATGGCTGTCACCACACTGGCATCCAGGCTCCCGGTGGACCCCGGCGGAGCTCGACTTGAGCTACCGCCCGGTCCTTCCGGAACCAAAGGGGGCGCGGACTCGCCGTCCCGGGGTACGGAGCCTCTGCCCCCAGCACCCAAGGCCGGCAGTCCCGTGCCGAAGAGAGTGTCATCGTCCTCCGGTAGGGGCACCTGAGCCGGAGTCTGGCTCGGCACACCCGCCGGAGGAGGGCGACCTCCGCTCGAGTCGACGGAGGATGGCGCCGGTCGGAACCTGGCCGAACGCCGAGGGGGTCGCCCCTCGCGACCCGACTCATCCACGCTGCCCGTCCTGGGGGGTACTCCGCCCGAAGGGGGACGCATCCGCTCCCCCTCCCCAGGTACAAACGGCGCGGCGGGAGAGTCTTCCGCGCCCGCCATCACTCCGGGACTCGAGTTGAGTCACCAAAATGACGTTACGGTGCCCAGAGTCGGGGATCGTCGGCGTGGGAGCACGGAACACAACCACCCCTCCGCTTACGCGACGAAAGCGGTGAGGGGTCGTTTCTTCGTGTCCCTGTCCGAACTCCGGACGCTCACCTTGTCGCCCCGCGAGCCTCAGAGTACGAGGGGGAGTCGATGAGACGGCCCGAAGTCACGGTGCCGTAGGGGGAGAGAAACCAACTCAGTTTCCTCACCAAACGAGGGGACTCCGAGTCGATGTCCTCTCCCCCGCTGATCCACCAACTGTAGCAGTACGGCTACGCCGACCCACAACTTGTGGGGGCGGAACACGCACGCTCGGGTCCCAACTTGGAACACCGGAAGCAACCCGTGCAACACCAACACGTGACTTGCGTGTGACGAGTGGCCGACTCGCCAAGGCACGAACAAGATGTGTCGGAGCCAGACGGAGTTTACTTGGCAGCCAAGGGGGGCCCTCCCCGCCTTGCTGTCCCGCGCATATAAACCCTCGTGTGCACGCATGCGCGCGCACACCCCTCGCAAAACACGCAAAAAATGAACACTCAGACCACCCAATAAAAAGGCTCCACAATCAAAGCAAGCAAGCGTAGAAATCCGTCTGGCTCCCGCGCAAAAATCCCCAAGATACGAACCACTGCAATACTCTGCAAATGGGGTGCCGAAAATCCCAGTCGGAATTTCGAGCAGAAATCGGAATATTTCACTCATGGGTCGGGTGAAATCCAATCTCAATTCTGAGCCACTTGCTCCGAATATTCAAACCCAGATTCGGGGTTTGTCACACGATGGACGTACTCTTCCTCCTCAGGCCACCGGAGAACGGACGCAGACACGCGATGCTCGGTCAAGGGTAGACCCAGCACCAGCACGAAGGGGAGATCTTCCAGGCGAGCAACCCAAGAGGAACCCGAAAAGCTCTGGGAGCGGTCTTGGGCCAGGCGCATCTGGTCCGCCGCATTGAGACGAGTCTTGTCCATCTCCGTTAAGGCTCCGCGCCGGAGTTCCTTGCGCCAGATGGCCAGGCAATCTTGCTGGCACTGGGCCGCGCTGGCGTTGCCGATCACCGTGGAGTAGCGCCGGCCCGCCAGAGGATCCCGCCCCAGGAGCATCTTCGGGAGACCCTCCGGGGGGATCTGGACCGGGTGCGATGCAGAAGCCGGGCGAACTCGATCCGCCCCCGCCGTGGCGACCGACGCCGGCACCGACAACCGAGGAACTGAAGGCAGGAGAGGGGCACGGCCGCCCGAGCTCTCCTATGCGACACTCGCCGCCGGAACCACGGGCCCAGCCTGGATCTCGGAACTGGACATAGCGACCAGAATCCGGGGCAACGGGAGGGTCAAGTTGAAGGAGGAGGGGGGGGGGGGCAGGATTGGAGCAGGTGATCGTACCCGGGCAGAAGACGCTCGACCTCGGCACCGGTGTGGACGTGCTCGAGGCTGTGCACGGTGGCACCTGGTTCGGCCCGAGGACGTGCCGGACAAGGGAGGGCGCTGTGTAGTATCCCTGGCCCCGACTTGGCGCCGACCCGGGACTGCAACCAGAGGGCACCAGGTGCCAGAACACGCCCGCCGTATGGTGATGGTTGGCGGCCGTGGCCCGTGCCCGGCACTGGGATGCGGTGGACTACGCTACCCACACATGAGAGAGGGATTTCTGACGGGTTTTTGCATAGTTGTGAGGGACTTGATTTGAGACAATTTGAGTGTGAGATTAGTGAGTGGGAATAGAATTAGTAGTGATAGTGGCCCCCGACTTGACGAGGTTAGACTCGGGTTGGGGCCACTCGGGGGTAGGGGGGGGGGGGCTACCTGGCCAACGTGCCGAGGCTCCCCCAGATGCACGTTAAGAGGGACAGCGAGGCGCCCTTTGCCCGCGCCCTGAGGAAAAAGACAACTGCGCGATTCCTTTCCTCTTCCCAGTGTGCACTACCGTGCGTATCTGTTTGCTCTGCAAGCAGGCACGTGAGGCAACAGGCATACCACTCTCGCAGTTCCCCTTTCTGCGTTACCTGTCCTTTCCTCCCGAGGGATACTGACACGTGTCTGAGAGGATCGTGTTTTTTACCACACCTTCAACCGCAAACCTCAACCGAGTATGGAAACGTGCCAGGAAATTGCCCCCCAAGCCACTCCAATATGACACAAATGTGGTCGATTCGTCAATAAGCAGGTTGGTCGGGTGCCTGCAGCAACACTTGGACCCCAAGACTATTGCAACCAATTCAGATTCGTTTACCCGACAGACGGGTACTCCTTGTCGAATGAGAATCAGGAATGCGGGTTGGTCCTCGTCCCGTCCCAATGTTTTCAGAAATGGGGGAGGACCAAGCCAATTCCAGTTTCTCGAGGCGCTCTGGCAGGCGATCTGGCGTGCCGCATGGCAATTTTTTGAATGCCATTATAGACGTAGACGATCGCTTTCGCGTCGCCCCACGATCGCCTCCTGACTGGCGCTCGATGCGCCCCTCCGTCGGCTTTCTGGAGTGACGTCGCCCTCGAGTCCCGAAGCGCATGCCGGCTATCACGTCCGGACAAGGTTGTTGCCGGCCGCGCTGCCTGCAATCCTCCCCGTGGTCTCGATGACAACACGTGTGTGCTCAGTTGCCATCCCCCCTTACTGGGACCGTTGATTTCCTGCAGCGATAGCGAAAGTGCCCCCACCTTCAGAAATGCGTGGAATGGGCATCTGGCGTGGAGAGGCAGCGGCGCCACAGTGATTGCCGCCCGCTGATTGGTTGATTTGATTCAGGCGGGAGAGCTTAGGAACGGCCGACGAGCCCCCTCGCCCTGCCAATAGTGTTTCCTTGCTGGGCAACGGGAAGAGAGAAATGTGCTGGCGAGCTCTGGCCACCCGACCGCCGTCTGCAAGCATGTGCTGGGGGGTCGTGGGCGAAGGCGCGGCGTAGCCGTTGCGGCACTGCCCGTGGGGCCGATTCCTGGGGGGGCGGGCAACCCTGGTAGTACGGCAACCGCCGTCGCCACCGCCGTCGGCACCGCCGTCACGCCCATCGTCGTCGACGTCACGATCACCATCGTCACACCCGCGTCCCTACGCCTGCTAGTAGGTCCTTCCCCCCCCGCCAATAGACCTGTGCACCCGCCGGCATGGACGAGGAGCTTGATCTGGACGTTTGCGCGCTGATGCGGGAACAGGAGGACATTGAGGCGGCCTTGGCGGTTGCTGCCCACCTGTCTTTTATGCGGCGCCATCGCTCCCGTGTGCGCGCGACCCGTCGAGAGAAGCGGCCGCGGTACCGCGGATCTGCGCGGGGCCGGCAGAACAAGCCGCGGGACTTCGCCTTCGGCATGTTTTGTATCCTAAGTGACTCTTTTGGTGTGAATGGCGCCCCCCCTGTGTACTCAGAGGCCTACTTTGAGCGTCGCTTTCGCGTCCCTCGCGCTGTGCTTGACCGCGTGTATCGAGCTTTGAAGGACCGGCTGTGGTGGGCGCAGAAGGTCAACGCCACCGGCCAACGGCAGGCCCACCCGCTGCAGAAGCTGGTTGCCGCTTTTCCCGTGTTGGGGTATGGGGAAGCCACTGACCGAGCCGATAAGTACTGCTCCATTTCCTCCACCGCGATCAAGATTGCTGTGAAGATGCTAGTTGTTGTCATTGGTGACGAAATTGGAGGAGAGTACCTGCGCCCGCCCAACGATGTCGAGCTGGACGTGCTGCTGAAGAGGAACGCGGAGAGAGCTATGCCGGGCTGCATTGAATCGCTGCACTGTTCCCAGTGGTAGTGGAAGAACGCTCCGAAGGGGCAGGCTGGGCTGTACCAGAACAAAAAGGGGCGTCTGGCAGTTGTCATGCAGACCGTTTGTGACGAGGAACTGTATATCTGGCACCTGTTTGTCGGCTGCCCTGGCAGTATGAATGACCTTAATGTTGTAAAGCAGTCACCGCTCGACCAGGATTCCACTGCGGGGGATTGACCGCCCCGCAGCAAGCCTTTCACGATGAATGGCCGCACGCGCATGCTTTCCTATAACCTGGTTGACGGCGTTTACCCGCACTACGCATTGTTCATCCGCTGGTATGAACAGGCTGTCACGGACAATGAGAAGACCTTCGATCGCCTCCAGGAGGCGCTGCGTAGGGACGTTGAGCAACGATTTGCGGTACTGAACTCTCGCTTTCAAATCGCCCTCCGTCCGCCCAGGTACCCTAGGGTCACAACCAGCTGTGCTGTGGCCAAGGCGGTTGCTATTTTGCACAAAATGGTGCCTCAGGTGCGTCAAGGGAGATATCTGGCCAAGCAGCGGCGGGACTCGCTGCTGCTGTTGCTGAGGAGACGTCGGACTCTGATTTTTCTTTGGGTGAGTTTGGTGGCTCTGCCGGCGGGAGTAGTACATCCGGTGGTAGGCGGGGGGGAGGTCCACTAGGCGCACGCTTTCCAACTGCTGGCGAGGCAGGCCGAGACATCATGACCATTGCCCAGGCGCCACCCAACGCGTTTGTAAGAGCTTTGATGGCCTGGAATGAGGTGCGGAGTGCTAAGGACCACGTCGCGCTGCGTAGTGACCTGCCGAGAAATTCTACCGCGACCGGAGGGGGCTGCTGGAGCCGTACCTGTGAGGGAGTCCGCCAAGCTGAGAGTGTAGTTGTCATCAAAGGTTGCTTTTTCCCCTTTCAGCAGGTTTTCCCTTTTTCCTTGGACACGATTGTCTCTTTCTCTGTCTGGTACCAATACTGGACGCAACTGTGTAGCCGTCCGCAGCGGGGGAGGACGGCGAGGAGCTCGGGGGGGGGGGAGATGGAGCATGGCAACTGGCTCCGCGCAGGGCCGGTGTGTCCAGCAGCGGAGAGGGGGGAAGGGGGTCAGGAGGATGGCGGCGTGGAGGGGGAGGACTGCGAGGGGTGTGAGGTCGTAAAAGGAGTGCAAATCGGAAATGAGTGGCGACGCGTCCGGCGGTGCGAGTAAAAGGGTGTGGGGGGAGGGGGAATGGGCACAGGCCTGCGCCGGTGGCCGCACACACCAGCGACAGGCACAGCGGTGCAGCCGGCCACAGCCACCGGGAAATGAGGGGGGGGTACTGAACGGTAGTGGGGCTGCAAGGCAGCTCACCCCTGTGCCGCTCGCCGGCCGCCGCCATCCGGAGCGGCGGCGGCGGCGGTGGCGGCGGCGGCGCTTGCCTTGGAGGCGGCCGCTGGAGCTCGTCGCTCGGGAGCTGAGAGGACAGGTGGGAAGAGGGAGGGGAAGGAGGACAGCCCCTGTAGTGCTCGCCGCCCGTCGCCATCGAAGGCGGTGGCGGTGGCGGCGCCGGCTGTGGCTCACCCGGGACGAACGAGAGGTATAGAAAAAAAAAAAAACACCCTGCGAAATGGGTGTAATAAAAAAGCATTTGATTCCCACGGTCTCGTACAAGCTCAAGCAACATGCACGAACACTTCACAGGTACAACACTAAATGCAGGAATTACTATCAGACTAACTGCTGGATTGGTCAGAAAGGCGGGGAGTCCGCGCCCGCCCGCTGGGCGAGTTCAGCTGAGAGGATAGGTCGGACTCATTGAGGGGTAGCGTGGTGCCCAGTGACTTGTTCTTCAACTTCGCCACGGCCGCCGCCTTTGTCACTTGGGCTTTGGCTGCGCGCAAGAGCGAAAGAACACGGGGCACACCAGTTCGGGGCCTGGGGCTTGGAGCGCCGTCCGCTGCTGCGGGCACTTGCGCGGGTGTGGCTGCCTCCGGTCGCGTGGGCGGCTGCACCGGCGGGATCACGGCCGCTTCAACACATTCCACGAGAGGCCCAGCCGCAGGGGCGGGAAACGGAACCATGTGCACCGGGGCAGCGGGGGGGGGCGGCGGCGGTCGCACACTGTCGTCGTGGTCATCCTCCTCGTCGGCAATCTCATAATCAGCAGGGCCGGTCGCGGCGTCCATCGCCGCGGCCGGGCTCATCGTCGATGGGGTCCAGGACTTGGCCGGCTCGGGGCCAAGAGGGATGTTGGCCGCCTTCAGCATCTGGCGCGCTTTGGTGCGCATAAACAGCTTCGTCTCTTCCGTATCGCACATGTTTGGCTGGTTAAAGAGGATAATTGCCGACCGCTCGGCCGCGGCATCTGCAACAGCCTGGAGTGCTTCAGTACTGTCCCGCACTTCCCGCGCCGCCGCAATGTCTCGTTTGCCGCCCGCTTTGCCGCTTTGGTGCCAGATGTGCAAGGGTTAAGCTTGCGTACAGGGCCCACGACCTTGCCACCGGTGCGGGGGCCATCCGTCGGGTCGTCCGTCTCAGGGTTCTCATGCTCGCTCGTCCCGCTGCCCTCCGTGCCGCTGCGGGCGCCGATTCCAGCAGCGGCCGATCCAGCGGCGCCGCTCCAGTTGTCCGAGTTGCGCAGCACCTTCCAGCACGGGACATACTTCGCCATCGGGTAGTACGTGCGCTTCCCAGTCTCCGCCACCGTCCCATCCATACGCGCCTGATGCAGGCGGACAGCCTCGCAGATGTCGACGCCCTTGCTGTCGGCCAAAGAGCCCAGGATGACCACCTCCTCGAATGGGT
The DNA here is from genome assembly GCA_008729055.1 of Pyropia haitanensis. Classification (NCBI taxonomy): domain Eukaryota; phylum Rhodophyta; class Bangiophyceae; order Bangiales; family Bangiaceae; genus Pyropia; species Pyropia haitanensis. The sequence continues at coordinate 100,353 of SDUX01000015.1, read as the reverse complement.
TGCCTGTGAGCTGCAGGCGCTGCACAGCAAAAAGCGACCATGCAAAAGCGCTGGTCCCCTTCTTGACTTTGTCCCAGGTCGTGGTAATGGATCCCACCGTGCAGTCGCTCGTCATCGGCAGCGCCTCGCGGGCGCGCATCGGGTGAAAATACTTGTCACGCACCTCAGTTTAGAAGTCTGCCCCCGCTGGTCCGTCCCCACAATATTGTCCCGCGTCTTCACCAGCAACGCCTGCGACACACACGTCAGCTCCACCTCCGACCACCCCAGGCCTGAGCGCATGGCGCTAGTTACGCGGAGGGCCTTGCCCGCGGTAGCTGCCAAGACGACCGTGGCGCGGCAAAGGCAGTCGAGGAGTCGGCGGGCCGGGGCCAAGGTCGGCGGCAGGTGGAGGCGGCAGCGGGGGTGGCGGCCGCTGATCGCAGCGCGCAGGAGGGCGCTCGTCGCAGAGCGGGAGCGGGCGCTCGTTGTAGGGCGGGGGCTGGCGCTCGTTGTAGAGCTGGGGCATGCGCTCGTCGCAGGGCGGGGGCGGGGCGCCGGGAGAGACCCAGCGGTCGCCGCGCTCCTCCTCCCAGCCAGGATTGGGAAAGCGCCGGCTTTGGTCGTCCCGAAACCGCGGCCCGCGAGTGCGGCTGCGCGGGCGCGACGGCTCGTTCCGCTCAGGGCGGGGGGCGTGGCGGCGTCCAAAGTTGTCGATGTCGCGGCCGCTGTAGTTGCCGTCATGATCCCCATGCGGAGGGCCAAGTCCGCCACCATAAGTATTCGGCGGCGGGGCTTACGCCCAGCCAGGAGGCGGGGGCGCCGCCCAGAGGCACGGGCAGGCCCAGTGGCAGGCGCCGCGGGGCGCGCTGCTCGCCGCCCACGGCCTCCATTCAGTTGACGGGGGTGCGGCCGGTACCCAAGCTCCGTCGCGTGGGGGCAACATCCAGGCGCCCCCCACGGAGTGGCCAGCAGCACCGCGGCCGTGCATTTCGTTGCGGGCAGGGGAGGGATCGGTTGGCCTGGGCCGGGGCGGGGTCGGGTGCGCCAAGGCAGGAGAGAAACAGGCGGGAGACGGAATGGTCGGTACGGTTGGGCGGGGGCAAGCGGAGTGGCGAGAGTCGTGCGGGGTGAGGCGCGGCAATTGGTGGTGGGTGGGCGGGGTAACGTCGACCCGGGCGGGGGTCGCGACGTCTCCGCCCCCTCCCGAGAAGAAATCGTCGACGCCAGGCGGGATCGCGCCCTAAGCCAGCGCAACGCCCACGCCCCGCACCCTCCCTTGCAGAGGAGGCGGGGGGGGTGCGTGCCCGGCCGTTGGGGCTGTTCGGCGGTCAGCCCCCCCGGATTAACGCTGTAGGGGGGGGGGGGGGGTGGCGGGGGAGGGCAGGGACGGGGGGGGGGGTTTTGTGGTGTACCCTCCCCGATCCACGCTGTGTGCGGGGACTGAAGGGGAGGGGGGCGGGCGGGGGGCTGTTTGCACTGCGTCCCCGCGGTCCATGACGTGGAGGGGGGTTGTGACGGGCGGGGGGGCCGTCGAGGGGCGAGCCGCTTGCACTGCACCCCCGCGGAATCATGCTGTGGGACGGGGGTCGTCCGGGGGGGGGGGGGGGGGCGGTCGGAGGGCGGATTGCACTACGTCCCGGCCGTCCATTGCGAGTGGGGAGGTTGCTTCGGGGAGGGTGGGCGGCCGCCGCGGGGCGCGCGGTGTGCACTGCAACCCCACCAAACCATGCTCAGGGAGGGGTTAGAAGGGGGGGGGGGGCTGCAGCGGGATGGTGGGCCGTGCCGGGGCTGCAGGGGGGGGAGGGACGAGAAATGGCTCTCCTTCCCTGGTGTAGCATCCCTGGCCCTGACTTGGCGCCGACCCGGGACTACGACCAGAGGGCACCAGGTGCCAGAACACGCCCGCCGTGCGGTGATGGTTGGCGGCCGTGGCCCGTGCCCGGCACTGGGATGCGGTGGACTATGCTACCCACACATGAGAGAGGAATTTCTGATGGGTTTTTGCATATTTGTGAGGGACTTGATTTGAGACAATTTGAGTGTGAGATTAGTGAGTGGGAATAGAATTAGTAGTGATAGTGGCCCCCGACTTGACGAGGTTAGACTCGGGTTGGGGCCACTCGGGGGTAGGGGGGGGGGGGCTACCTGGCCAACGTGCCGAGGCTCCCCCAGATGCACGTTAAGAGGGACAGCGAAGCGCCCTTTGCCCGCGCCCTGAGGAAAAAGACAACTGCGCATTTGCTTTCCTCTTCCCCGTGTGCACTTCCGTGCGTATCTGTTTGCTCTGCGAGCAGGCACGTGAGACAACAGGCATACCACTCTCGTAGCTCCCCTTTCTGTGTTACCTGTGCCTTTCCTCCGAGGGATATTGACACGTGTCTGAGAGGATCGAGTTTTATACCACACCTGGGTCGCTGGGTGCTTCGTGTAATGGAGGGTGGTGGCTGCCGCGGGCGGGTCGTGTCAGTTGTGAAGGAGAGCTTGGGAAAGAGGGGCCTGTGGCACGCACACCCCCCTCTCCGCCTGCTGCATGCCCCGATGCAGCTGCCCCGCCCCGCTGCAAATATCCAGAAGGCTCGCGCGACCGCCGTAGGAGCACCACGACGAGCGCACACTCGATTGTCCAATGACATGGATGGTGGGGAGACTGTGGCGGGGAGGATTTTGGCAACGGGGACTGTTTGTAGGTGGCGACCCGGAGGCACAGCGCCCGAACACACACCTCCCTTGCAGGCGGATGATAAGGCCCACCTAGCGTCGGAGCCATGACGCCCTCACACTTGTCCGTTACGTAACGCCCGCCAGCGGCGCGTCACACCATAACCTGCCGCGAGGAAGCGCCCACCCTCTTCGTCAAGAACCTGTGCACGCTGAATAATCGCACATTGTATCCCGGGCTGGTATTCGGTGGTATCCCGCTGAATAGCTGTCCCATTCTTGCGGATGCATCCAGGCCGAGTATTCGGTGTCACACGTGTGTCACGCGAGTGCTCGGTTAGCACGAAAGCTGACGGGAACGTGCCCGATCCTGCTGCTCTATTAATGTCTCATTAGCGACCTAATCGCATATTAGCAACCTATCTGAGATTAGCTGCGGGGGGCGGCTGGCTGGCTGCGTGGCGGACCGGGATGGGACGGGCGATTCTATCTTCGGTGGGCAGACCACCGCCATCGAGCAGCGGCAATGGTGCTGGTACTACCCTCCCTACGACAAACGCAAAGCCGCAATGACCATGCGGCGGGAAACAACAATACAGAACGAGACAAATCACGCTGAGGCCACCACAGACGCAGCACAACAGAGACGCACCAACAAGAGCAAGTCAACTCAGTAGCGCGCCCATCGCCCGCAGCCACGAGCACCGTCACTGGGCACCGTCGTTGGCGTCCTCATCGCCACCGTCCTCCTCTTCCTCCCCATCCTCGCCCGCATCGCCCCCACACGGCAGGGGGTTGACGCTCGAGTCGTCGGGAACCAGCGCTCGGGCGTCACTGCGCCCGTCCAGCTGACGCAGACCGTTCCGGGCCTCAGAGGTCTTAACGAGGAAGTCGTCTAGGAAGGAAATCATGCTTAGCCACGAGCCGCGGTGGCCCTGGTTGACACCCGGCGTGGTCTCCTCCATGATGTTGCCGACGCGCTTCAGGTACTCAGAAATCTTGGTCACCACCAGGCCAAACTGTGCCATGGAGCAGACCAACACCGGCGGGTCGCCGGCCGTCCCGCTGCTCTCGGAGAAGCGGTCCCCGGCACCCAAGCGGCGGAAGACGGCCAAGCCCGCCGCCACAGTCGCTTGCCAGCCGTGACTCACTGACAGGAAATTGTTGTTCACTCCCAGGCTCGCCGCCTCCGTCGGGGTCAGGGCGACCCGGTAGCGCGTGGCCGAGTTGTTGTAGTACACCTTGTGACCGACGTTTGTCCCCAGCTCGTGCACACACTTCACAAACTCCTTCACCGCCTCCTTCTGGACGATGGTGTAGAAGTAAGAGATGGTGCGGCTCAGGTACTTGTACACGGGGCACCGCGTGAAGCCCGACGGGCTCTCGGGCGAGGGGAAGGGCACTACCTTGTGAAGCATGTTCGTGGCCGCGGCCTTGGACAAGCGGTTCACCTCCATCGTCTTGTTTACGAGCAGCTTGGAGATGGTGGGCGCCGAGGGATACACGCTGCCGGCGTCGCTGGCCTTAATAAAGCCGGCGGTCATGGCGGGAATGAGCTCGTCCTGCAGGGTGGCAAGCAGTGAGAAAGGCAGCAGGCGAAGAGTAAGAAAAAAAAAAAGCATCTTTGTGAGATGATGCCGCTGTCGGAACAGAAGCTGCCGCCACGACGGCAACAGGAGCACATGCCATGCACCGCGCACGGTACACACAACGGCAGCAGCCCTCAAAACTTACGCCCACGGCATACGCCATACGGCGGTCTTCCGCGCCCGGATCGCGCGCGTCGCCCGATGAGTGCTGGGATGAGCCAGTGACACCACCTGCCGACCCACTCGCCGCACCAGCAGCCGCACCACTTGAGGGACCGCTCGCCACTTCACCGGCCCCGCCACCAGCCGCAGCCCCCGGAGCAGGAGACAGGTGCGCGGTCAGGCCGCGGACAATATCCACCTGGGAGCGTAGTACGGCCTGGCTGCTCACGATCGTCTGCACCCGCACCGACAGCGCGTCCACCTTGGAAATGGTGGTGGACACGAGCGTCGAGAGGTGGTCCATGCTTGCCTGCATCCTGGCCGCGCGGCTGTCTGCCAGCTTGAAGCTCAAGGTGATCACCCGCGTCAGCTGCGTCACGGCGTCTGCCGCCGTCGCCGCCGCGGGGCTGCTACCGTCCAGGGACGTGCGGCGCTTGGGGGATGGGGAGCGCGACGCTGAAGCTGCACGGTCACGGCGTCCCGAGGGCGGGACGACGGGGAGGGGTCCCAGCCCGTTAGCCGCCCGGATCTGCTCCACCTCCTCCTCGGTGACGTCACGGCGCAGCACGCGGGAAGAGAAATTGGCGTCGGTCGCCGCCGGCCAGTCCATGGCCCTCTCGCCAAAGTTCACAGCTACCTCCCTCCCACCTCCACGACCGGCCCCACGACGAGCAGCAGGCCCACCAGCACCGCGACCTCCCCCACGACCCGCGCCCCCACGAGCGCCAGCACGCCCGGCGCTGCCCCGGTTAGAAGCACGGGCGGGGCTGCTACCGCCAGCACGACGGGGGTCGGAAGCCCAGGACAGGTCGCTGTCGCCGGCTGGGCGGCCAGCGCTGCCAGACGCCGCAGCGCTGCCCCCACCGTTCGACCGACCCACGGTGCCACCAGCGGTCGGCGTGTGGATCGATTCCGTGGAGGGCGTAGAATTGTAGGCGCCGGCAGCGACCGGTGGGTTCAAAGGCGCAGGAGAAGCTGGCGACGGAGGCAGGTCGTACAGCGGCCTGCGTGCCTCCGCATACGGCTGGCCCCCAGGGTGAGGTTCCGTCCGCATGGCATTGAAGCGGGCACCGACAGGCACGCCAGGACGCTGGCAGCCGGGCGGCCCGTACGAGCCCGTCTCGACCGCGGCGTGGTCATATCGCCCTTGGACACCGCGGATGTTTTGATCGTGCGGGATCATCCCGTCATCTCGTCCAGTTTGGAAGAGCATTCCGTCGCGGCCGTACTGCAGCGAGGTCGGGGGCAGCCCACCCATGGCCGATGGCATCGCCGCGCGTCCATAATGCCCGTCGTAGAGGAAGGGTGAGCCTGCCACAGGCACGCCCGGAACGCCCTGATCGCCGCGGTCATTAGGACCGCCGTTGCCGAAGCTGGTGCCCGCCGCCCCCTCGCCGCCGCGGGGTGCGCCTTGAGAGGGCCCGCCGCCAGCGCTGGCCATCTTGACAGTGATAAAAGCTGGAGATAGCGGATGATCGGCAGACGGCAGCCTCGGTCAAAGAGGGGAGCTTACGGCAGGGGCGGAGTGAAGAGGAGAGGGGCGCTTCGCAGTAGCAAAATGGGCACAACAGGGGGTCCCAGCGAAGTGGTGTGCGGCAGTGTGAGCAGTGGGTGCGTGCGCAACGGTGAGTGGTACTGGCTGCTGGCCGGCTGTAACAGCGCGCCCCCGTATATGAGGGGCACGAGCCCAGTGCTAGGGTGCCTCAGACACACACGCGCGCGATTGAACCACCCCAAAGACGTGCGCAGGCGAAAGCTTACCTGATGGCCCGGAAGCAGGCCGCTGGAGCGCACACTGGCCAGCAAGCTGGCACCAGCACACCCTGGACGAGAGCACTTGCCAGCAACCTCCATTGGGGTATGTGTGGCAGGGGGACATCAGCGGAGGCGTCTGGTAAAGGGCGGGAAGGCTTGGCGCGCAAAAAAAAAGGGTCAGACTCAGAGGAAGCGTTCAAACGTGGGTGCACGAAGCATTCGCATCCGTACGGGTGAGCAGCTGTTGTTGGGGACAAGTAGTGGCGCGAAAAAAAGAGATGCGCTGTGCCACAGATGCAAGAGAGACGGGCTGCATGGGCGCAAAACAAGCCCCGCGCGCGTCGTGCGCATACGTCCAAGCGTGGCAGACACGTCATGCTTACACGGCGTCCAAGCGGTTTGCTGTGCAACGGACGGAAGGACACAGCCAGAGAGGCCGTTACTCATTGCGGATCGGTATCCCAGCGCCGCCAACGGTGACCGCGTCGGCCAGAGGGACCCGCAGGCAAGCAGTGGTCAGCTACAGGCAGGAAACGAGCTGGTCGGGTGCGTTGCGCAAGGGTGCTGGATGATACAGATCGGCGGTGGGGACGCGCCCACAGGAAGCGAATCGGCTCGAGGTGCAGATCAACTGCTTCTCGGGCACCTCAGACTGCATGTCAATTGCAATGCAGTGCAGTAAAGACAGCAACGGAGATATTCGGGAGACCGTACATGCTGGTCCTCCCTTACGTTCCCAGGCATGTCATCCGGGAAATGCGGATCTACGGTGCGCGAGGGGAATAACTTCCCGCAGATTCTTATGGCAATTGAGTGGACGTGGACTGCCCTTACCAAAGCACACTGCTGGAGCACCGCCGTCGACAACGCGCAAACGGGATAGCGCTTGGGATGGCCAGAGCGCGTCTGCAACGAGCACCGTCAGCCGCACCCGTCGGTGCTCGTGGCGCCGATCCGGGAGGCGGCCCGTCATAGACACTGGCCGCCACCCGTCACCTGTGGCCGATCGGTAACGGACCGCGGGGCCCTGACACCACTTGCCCTTCCGACGTTGCGTCCGCTTGACCGTCACGCACTTGCCGTACGTTGATGCGCAGCTCTCTTGGCGCCACTTGCTCCATGAGTGGGACCGTTTGCTCGTATCTGGCGCCACTGCGGTCCCTTGCAACCCAGCGCTACTGAATTGTTGTGGGCGCCCCCCTTAGCTGGAGGTTTTTCTTCGGCATGGCACACGCGCTGGCACAGCACTGCTCGGCCCTCCGCGCCGGCCCAGTTTACCCGCTTGGCAGTGCCTGACTGACTGTCCGACGCGGTGCTTTTTGACGCCCTTTGCTCCTGTCCGTCTTTTCTCGTTCTCTTTCCTCGTGCTGCCCGGGGTCGGATGCACTCTGGGTCGTCTCACCTTCCCGATGTCTTGGCGTTCCATCGCGTCTCTGCAGGCCCGTCCTTCGCAGACGCCGTCCAGTAGTTCCTGGGGGCTGGCAGAACCCAACCATCGTCCCACTTGTCAACCACTTCCCCGCCCTGAGATCCAGCGCTCACAGCCAGGTATGTCCGGAGTGACGATCGTCTGCGGCATTGTGACATGGTTGGTGGAGATGGCATCCTGGTCCTTTTGCTGCTGAGTCGTCTGCATCTGCCTATGTCGTGCGCCTCTTTCCCAGTGCACATGTGATGCTGACGCGTCTGGTGCTTCTGTCACTTTTTTCCTTTTTCTTGGACGTTGGCAGGCCGCACGATGGTGCCTACCCTTGCTGCCGTTTGCTGGTACTGCCCGCGGATCTTCTCGTCCGCCCCCTCGCGCAGCCGCCACATGCTTTCTGCGCACAAGGGCCGGAACCGAATGGTGCCGCCGGAAGGATGGCGGCCAGAGGGCTCCTCGACCGCATCCGCGGTGCACCCCGTCGAGCAGATCGCGCCGGCGCCGGCCGCAACGGAGCACTGGGGGCGTGACGGGATGGAGCGCGGGGCGCTGCCCGACATCATGCGCGTGCGGCACGTGTTTGTGACCAGCGTGTCCGCGAGCATCAAGGCCTACTACAACCGCTACCCGGAGATGCGCGAGTCCGTCCCTGTGGTGGACGCGTCCGAGGCGGACGTCCCGTCCCTGTTTGACACGCCGTGCTTGGCGTCGGTGCTGCGGTTTACACTGACGGCTGGGGGAAGCGGCTTTACCAGGGCCGACCAGAGCACCTTTGCCCGCATTTTGTTGAATGTGGAGGCGGGCATGGCCACGTCAAACGGCCCGACCGGGCAGGTGACGAGCCGTTTCACCTCCCCTTACGCCTTTACGTCGTCTATCCAGGCGGAGCAGCGCCGCGTGCTGGCCGAGCGCAAGTGGAGGGTCGTGCGGATCACTGTCGGGGGGAGGGGGTACCAGTTCTACTATAGGGACGTGCTGACGGCGGCCTTGGACGCCGTCCTGGCGGCGGAGGACGTGGACCTCGACGGTGGGCGGCTCCCTGAAGGGCCCAGTGGTGAGCGGCGCCGCTCTGGCACACTGGACGCGGACCTTTTCGTGGACTCGACGGCCGAGGTGCGCGCCATCCATGGGGACCACGCGCATGTGCTGGCGCTGTACATCCACGCCGACGAGGCGCAGGCGTCCTGGAGCGGGGGCCACGTCATTTACCCCGTGCGCATGCTCGTCGCCAACGTGCGCGACGGCGGTGGGCGGTGGATTAACGTCGGCCACGTGCCCCACATCCCCAAGGTCGTGGGCAACGGCAGGAATGCCCGCTCGCGGTTGGCTGTGGCCGACGCGCGCAATGAGCTGCTGCAGCGCTGCCTGGCCGTGATGCTGCGGGGCGTAGTGGAGGCGAGCCAGCATGGTGTGTGGGTCAACCTGCCCGGTCTGGCCCGCGTCTTCCTGGTGCCGCGCGTGCTGGGCCTGGTGACTGACCAGGTGGAGGAGCGCTCGATCTTAGCGCTGATGGGCAACCAGAGCACCTACAACTGCTCTCATTGTTTGGCAGTCCGTCGCGCATCGTGTGAGGCGAGCTGTACGGCCGAGCGGCGGCCAGTTATCAGCACGCTGGAGGCGCAGGTGGCGGCGGCGGAGGCTCGAGCAGCGGATGGGCGCCCGCGCTCTCGCGTCGCGCTGGCGCGCGCGACCAGTGCACTCCCTTTCGTCCCCGCCCTGGGCGCCGTTCATGGATTGAGCACGGGAACCAACGCCCTGTACAGCATCGTCTCGTTCGATGCCCTCCATGTTTGGAAGCTGGGTGCGTTGCGGCTGCTGTCGCAGCGGCTGCCGGCCATGCTGCAAGCCGTCTGCCCGGACAACCGTGCCATCCTCGGCACCGTACAGGAGACGCTGGATGCCGTCAACGCCCGCGGCTTTGAGCTGGGGCCTTTGTGCCGCGCGAGCCCGGCCTCTCCTGGGTATGTGGTCTCCAGTACTTGACGCCCCTCTGTGTGGCGAGCGCGTGTGCGCGTGTGAAGACTCGCTAGCCGTTGGAGTGACGCGCATTGTGTAATAAACTCACACGACTGTGTTTTTTTCTTCTACCTGCGCCTGTCGGTTCTGTTTTTCATGCAGTTGTTTTGTGCCAGTGGGTGTGACCCAGGCTACAATGACAGGTCGCCAGTGGCGTCACTTTTGTGTGGAGTGGCCGCACATGGTGGCCGGTCTTTTTGGCCCAGCCGTGTCCCGCCGCACGACGCCCCTTCCCCCCCCCAGGCCCCGTCATCTCCCCAGTTCGTCTTTCCGCACGCCGCCGCGGTGGACCCGGAGGTGGACGACGGCTGGGGCGAGGGCACGCTTGACGAGGCCTGTGCCGAGTTGGAGATGTCCAAGCATGTGGACGGGGTGGACATGACGGAGGGCTCGCCGTACCGCTCTCTCTTCGGGGACGTGCCCATCGAGGACGCCGTGCTGCGAATGTTTTGCGTGGCGGCGAAGTTCAACAACCTGCTGTACGGGGACAACAGGGCGGACGTCAAGGTCACCACGCAGTCGCAGGCGGAGGAGGTGGCGGCTACCGCCAAGCTGCTTGGGGACATGGTGCAGGTGCTACTAGCGCCTGTCCACACGACGAAGCTGCACAGGTTGATGTACCACGTGTACGAGGAGCTGACGAGGCGGGGGAACTTGTGGGAGGGAGACACGAGTGAGAACGAGTCGCTCCACTCGGCGGGCAAGATGATGTATCGCCGGACCAACAAGCACGGGCCCTCAATGATGCTGCAGCTGCTGCGCGCTGAGGAGACCAAGTCAGAGGTGCTGGACCGGTTAGACCGGGCCGAGCGTGACGCGGCCAAGGACGCGCGGGTGGCGGCGGGCGTGCAGCCTCCTTCTGGCGGCGTTGCTGACGAGCACCCCGAGGTGGACCCCAAAGTGGGGGCGCGGGGTGTGCGTGTGGCCCTGGCCGACGTTGCGGCCCAGCCGGGATTGGCTGCGCTGGCCTCTTGTCTCGGCGTGACCAACGATGCCACCATCTCCGTGGCCAACACGGTCCAGATCAAGGCCTTCTTCGAGTGGGGGGCGCGCGGCGTGGTGCAGAACGTGCGCGGCGCGACAAGCTTCCGGTCCGCGCCGTGGCATTCCCACATCCGGTACGCGGGTGCGGATGGGGTCGTACAGTGGGGCATTGTCCTCATGGTGCTGCGGCGCGTAAACGGCGTTGCGTGCCAGAGAGTGGTGGTCCAGTGCTTGCGCAAGGAGGCTCCGAGGGACGGCTGTGCACTGAGCGAGTTTGGCTGCCAGCGGTTGGCGTGGGACTTTGCGTCCGCGGCCGACGACTGGCCCAAGCTGGCGATGGTGGAGACGTCGGCCATATTGCGCTTGGAGCAGATCCACACGGACTGGTGGGACCTGAGCCGGCGCTTGGGCGTGCGTGCTGTGCCTTCCTCTGTGCCCGATACGCCACTGGAGAGGCACCGCGCGCGCTTCTTTTGCAACGTCTTCTATCCTTGGACGTCCCGGTCTTTGCGTCTTGCTTTGCAGAGAAGCCCTGACGTGGCGGTCTAGACTGTTGAGTAGCTCCGGCTCGGTGGTGGTCTTTAGAAACAGCGTTGACTCCTCAGCCCCTCTCTCTGCATCCCCACTCCAAGAGAAGCCCTCGGGCGCCTTGCGCGCTCACGCCTTCTTGACCGGACCCTTCCGTGCGTGGCGGCCAGTACTCTCCTCTTCCCCCACCACGCAAAAACCTGCCCCCAACGGCGCCGAGTCCATGTCCACCGGCCGCGACCGAGCGGCACGCTCCCCCCCCGGCCCCCGCGCCGGCCCCGCCGCCGGCGCTGCTGCCGCCGCCGCCGACGGCGGCTCCGGGCAGGCGGCGGCGGGGGGCGGGCGCCGCGGGGGCGGGCGCTCCCGCCGCCGCGTCAGCCGCCGCCGCCGCGGCCGCCGCCGCTGCCGCAGCAGCAGCCGCCGCCGCCGACGCCGCCGCCGCCGACGACGGCGACGAAGACGGCGCCAGCGGCGGCGGCGCCGTCAGCGGCGGGGGCGCCCCCGCGCGGGGCGCCCGCCCCGCAGCCGCAGCAGCAGCCGCCGCCGCCGCCGCCGCCGCCGCCGCCGCCGCGGCGCCTCCCCGCGCGGCCGGCGGAGGCGGCGGCGGCGGCGGCGGCGGGGGCGGGCGGGGCGGCGCCGACGCCCCCCCCCCCCCCCCTCCCCCCCGGGCGGGGCGGCGGCGGCGCCCTTGGACGCCTGCAGGTGGAGCAGCTGCAGCTTGAGCGCCTGCAGGTCCCCGTGCATCAAGCACAGCGTGTCGTCGCCGGCGCCGAGGTGGTCGAGGAAGGCGTCGGCGGCGGGGACGCCCGCAGGGGGGGGGCCGCCCGCCGGCCCCGCCGCCGCCGCCGCCGCGGCTGCCGGTGCCGCACCGTCGCCGCTGCTGCTGCCGCCGCCGCCCCGCGGCGCCGCCCCGTCGGCGGTACGGGCGGCGACGGGGGCGCCGCCCGCCGCCGCCGCCGCTGGCGGTCCACCGCCGCCCCCCCCGCCGCCGCCGCCGCCGCCGCCGCCGCTGCTGCTGCCGCCGCCGGCCGCGCCGCCAGCGGAGCCGCCGCCGCGGCTCGCCGCTGCCACCCGCCGCTCCTCGTCCCGCACCTGCGCCACGAGCGCGGCGCGGTCGCGCGCCGCCCATCCCATGTTATTATAAAAAAATAATAATATGAACACAGGACATTTTGCCCTGCTTCGATGCCAACGCTTTCCAACTTGAGGAGCTCAAGTATACGGATTGAACTAAACGGGTTGTGACTGCGCAGCTCGCGGCGTGTACACGGGACTAGCCGTACTACCCATGTGCAATCCCTAGTGATCACACCTGTACCCCCCACTGATCCTCCTGGGGTACGTTGCATAGCACACAAGCCGGTCGAAGCGAACGCAAATACTGTGCCCGAGTGGACAAATGCCTTTGGAAAGACGACGGGGGAGATCCGGCCCCTCATTGCAGCATGTTTCGAACTCGGGATCTCACGGTTGACCGCAGGACGCGTTAACGCCTGGGCCATCGACCGCTACTGGCAACCAGGTCAACAGGGATGTTTTTGAACCCAACAAAATCAGCGACGGGCCGGCGCAGAGGGAAGGCGGGGGGCGGGGGGGCGGAGTGGCGGGGGGGGGGGGGGGGTGGAGGGGTGCCCTTCCAGCGGACGGCACCACCGCCGGGGGGGAAGGGAGGAGGCGGAGGAGGGGGGAGACGGAGCGGAGGATGGGAGCCACCCGCGCGGGAGGGCGGCGCCGCCGCCGCCGGCCGTCCCACCGACGCCGGCACGCGGCCGTTGGTGGGGGCGGGAGGGAGGCAGCACCGCGCGTCCGCGGGAGGGGATGGGGGGAAGACGGACGCAGGCGCGCCCAGCCGGGCGGAGCGGCGCCGCGCCGCCGTGCCGGCGCCCGCCACGCCCCGCGGAACGGCAACGGCGCGCGTGGCCGCGGGGGTGACGCGGCGGCCGCCGCCGCTCCGCAGCTGCTCGACGGCGCCGCGCCGGTAGATGACGGCGAAGAGCCGTGGGGGGGCGGGGGGGGGGGGGAAAGTGCGTGCCGCCGCGCGGCGGTGACCCCCCGCGCCGGGTACCGCCGCGCGCCCGCCGCCGCCGCCGCCGCCGCCGCCGCCGCCGCCGCCGCCGCCGCGCGAAACGCGGCCGCCCGCGGCCGCACCCCGCGCGCCCGCGCCCGCGCGAGCAGCGGACGAAAAAAAAAACAAGGAAGAAAAAAAGGCCGCGCGCGCGGGGCGCGCCGGGCGCCCCCCCCCCCCGCCCGTCCCCTCTGCCGCGCCACGCCGCCGCGCGCGTCCCGCGCGTGCGCCGTGGGGGCGCCCCGACGGGCGGCGCGCCACCTCCCGCGGCGGCGCGCGCCAACGCCGCCCCCCCCCGCGCCGACCCCCCCGCCCGCCCGCCGCGCCAACAGTCGGGCGGGCGCGGCACGCCCCACCCCCGCCACCAGCCATCCCCCCTTCCCCACAAAGCGGTGGGACCCTCGCCACCGCCCCAGTCCCGCCGCCGCCGCGGCTCTCATGACAGCGTCAATGTGGCGGGTGAGAGACGAAGGCACCACCACCCTCCTGCCCGCCCTCCGCCCCCACTCATGCCCCCTGTGGTCGACCACCCGGCGCTAGGGCGGGCCCCGCGGGTACCCATGGAAAGGGAGTGGGGGGGGGAGGTGGATTGCCGCGGCGGCAATAAGGGATGCTACGAGTGAGGGGGCCCCCACGTGGCGGTGCCGGCGGCAACAGTGGCCGGTCGGGTGGGCGGGCGGGCGCGCCCGCGTCGGGAGCCGGCTGCGGCCGACTGAGGCGGCGGCCGCCGGGCCGCGTCCTGGTGCGCTCGTCCGCTTGAGCGCAGCCGCCGCGAGGTGCAGGGAGAGCACCGCCACCGCCACCGAGGTGACCACCACCACCACCCGGGGGGTGCTGGTGACGGCCATTGTGATGAGGGAGGGGCTTGGCCAAAGGGGGAGGGGCACGGGGGGAGGGGCGGCGGGAAGACGGCGGCGGAGTCGGTTGCGCGCTCCACCGCCGGCCAGGTGCCATGTCCCAGAGAATAGCTCGTTAGCATTAGCCGGAATGCGGGCAGCCATCCGCCACCTGTCGTGCCTAAGCCACTGATAAGGGTGGCTTAGGCTCTGGAAGGTCTCACACGGACTGGCCATGAAGGCCGGCGCTTGGTCAGCGACGCTAACCCCCGTTCAAAGAAGCTGCAGAGGCTCGTATTATGGCCTGCCACAAACGGTGTTCTCCTATTGGCTCTGAAAGCCCGGGCGGGAAGGCAGTCGGGCTGTCTCTCGCCATTGCTGCCAGGCCATGCCAGCCTCTTTCCGGAAGAATTCTTCAGCGCATCCAGGGGTGTATTCGGCCGGAATACGGGCCCCAGCCATTTGGACATTCTGGAATACATGGGCGTATTCAAGGATTATTACGGATGCACAGCTTCTCGACGTTTGTCTCGTCCTGGTGGAAGATGCTCGCTATATGGGCTCAAATGCCATCAGAACGCTTCTCCCGCCAAACAGACCCGTGGCTTGCGGGCGAGGGGGGGGCGGAGCGTGCTGAAAGTTCCGAGCCCGAGGGAAGGACGATGTGGTGTCTGCCAGAGACGCTGACGCGTGAGAGAGAGACAAGAGAGACGCGGGCGTTGCCGACCGCAAACGGACGGCTGCGGCGTCCACGCTGGTGCCACCCGAAAAATCAGAGGCTGATCCTTGTACATCGTTGGCGATCCGTGGAGGCACGCGAAAAGGGAATACAGGTGACATGCGTGCAACAGGAGACACTGCAACACACCCACACTAGTTCCCCCCTTCCAAAACCCCCTTTACACGGGGAGACTACGGCCAATGCGGTGGGTCAAAGTGAGTGTTCCACCCGTGTCTCCCCCCCCACGCCACGCGGACGAGCACAACGGTCGAGATCCGAGCCAGATTGCGGCGCGTGCGCCGATCGTCGAGAAAATTGTACGGTTTGATGGCCATTTGGGGGCCATGTTTGCGATCGACGGCGTTGTTGCCCTCTACGTGTCATGGTTGTTCGCCCGAGACACGCTTCGGGAGGATACGATCGCAAGCGATCCGGGAAGCTCGGCCAGTATCTCCTTCGCAAAGATACCGCGCTTCCATGGTCACTATAAAATATTCAAATGGGAATGGGGTTTGGTCAGGCACGGTGTAGCAATCGTTCCGAATTTTTACGCCCGATTTAGCCGCCCTCCGACATCGTTCTACACAAGTCCTGCCCCCCCGGTTGGGGAAGCACGGTTATGTTTGGTCGTCCAGTCACAGGCCGCCACGTGCTCCTATTTCAGCCTTAAATGAAATCCGCTTGGTCTTGGTCGTCCTGTTGAAGGGTGTGCTCTTGAGAACGGGACTTTCCAGATCATTCAATTGCCATTGAATCTGATGTTCTCTCTGTCATGCACACCGGGTGCCTGGCGCTCGTGTGATTGTAACACGTTACACAAGCAACGCGTCGTAAATGCAATCTTTCCTGCATCAATCGATTCGAAAGTCACTGTGCTCAAACGGATTCCTCAGCATCCCCTGCGCTTCACGAAACGAGAAGCCTCCACTGGAGGATGAATGCGCTAACTTGCGACCGGCGCTCTATCTCAATGCCTTCTAAACGTATATTGGGCCGCTTCCCAGAAAAGGCCACGCGCGCACCACGGGCAACCAAAGCACAGCTGCTCCACTTGTCACAAAGGATGGTCCTGGACGCATCCGTACTTTTCGTGCTCAGCACGTCGACAACATGGTTGTTTCCCTGGTATTTTTCTTCAGCTCGGAAAGCCATGTGGGGCTCGCTCGTTGGGTGTCACCATTTGCTCTGTACAATGCCTGCGTGACGTGGTTGAGTCCGGTCAAAGTCATGGGGTGCCAAGAGGTTTTATTACGTGGGATACACACTTAATGCACGACGGTGCCCACGACCATGGCAGTGGCAGTGGCCCCCGCGCCCGCCCCCAACTCCAGCACCCGCCGTCCTGCCAAGGCGGGTACGAGGGGGGGGCGAGCCGGACAGCCTCCGCCGAGAAGAGCACCCACCCAGGCTCCCACGCGCGGCACGCCACAGCTGACCGGCTAAGGCGGTCGGGCATGACTTGGAGGCCCACCTCTGCCGGCCAGCGACGGCGGCGGCGGCGACCGCCGCCGCGGCCGCCGCTGCGGCCACTGCCGCCGCCTCCTCCATCGCCCCCGCCGCCGCTGCCGTCGCCGTTGCCCCCGCCCCCACAACCGTTCCATGTCACCGCGTGAACGGCGAGCACCCACCCGTCCCTATCATCGGCCGCCGCGGCGGCCACCGCCGAATGGCGGTCGGCAATGCATCTGCGGCGGCGGGGGCGCGCCGGTCGTCCAGCAGCGTGGTGGTGGCTGTTGCCGTCTCAGCCGCCGCCGCGTACACAGCGAGGAAGCGGACCGCGCGGCGCGACGCGCGACCAATGCTGGGCACGGGGTCGCCAGCGATGGCGGCGAGCACCGCCGCCTGAGCGGCAGGGACGCCGTCCATGTGGCACCCGTCCGGCGAGGCAATGGCCGCACGGATGTCCCCGTGGTGGCCGGGCGTCAGCGCCGCCACCGGCGCGGGTACGGCCGCCACCGCCGCCGTTGTTACCATCGACGATGCCTCCGTTGCCGGTGGCGCCCACAGGTGCCGCAAGTCCCCCCTCTCACCCACCGCCGCCGTCCCGGCAACCGTCGCCGCCGCCATCGCTGCCGCCGCGACCGCCGCTGTCGCCGACCTGCGGCGGCGCGACAACGGGCGGCCGGGACGGCGCGACAATGCCACCAAGCCCACCCGACGACCACGAAACGCTCGGACAGCGCTGCCGAGAAGATCCGCGCGGGGTTTTCGCCCGCCGTGACTGCCGCTTCTGCTGCTACCGTCGACGCCGTTACAATGAACGCTGGCAACAACGATGGCGCCGCCACCGCGGCGGTGGGTGGAGCGAACGCCATGGTAGCTGCACCGTCGCCGCAGTCGTGCTCCCGAGGGAAGAGTGTGGCAAGAAAATGGGGGCGGCTGGGTTCCGACAGGGGGAGGTATGGGCGGCGCGCGTAAGGGGGATCGAAGGGGGAAGCAATGGGGATGGGGAGCACGCAAAAGACGGCACAGGTCCCAACGTAGAGCATTCAAAAGTGCCCGTTCAGCGCCCATATCCTGGTCTGCGACAGCTTCCAGGTCCCCCGCCTCCCGCGCACCACCGCGCCGCCCTCTGGTACTCAACGCGGCTTCCCAAACTGCTCCAGCGTGCTCTTGGATAGACCAGCCTGGTCCAGGAACTGGCTGACGCCCAGGAAGTGGGACACAAAGTCCGGGAGCCACCCGCTCAAATCAGAGCCACCCAGCAGAACAGACTGACCGCTGGCTCGCCCTGAGTCGAACTCCACCCGGCTGCGACTTGTGCTCCTGACGCCATAGTCGTTGGGCAAGCGGTTGCCGTAGACGAAGATGATGTTGCCCAGCCACTTGTTCCGCATCTCGGCATCCTCTAGGATAGTGCCCTCTATGAGCTTCCAGGCGTTGTTGACGTCCGCCAGGGAGGGGGCTCCACTTCTACCCACTCCACAGTCCTTGACTTGGTAGACCACCGCAATCACGTCGTTCACCTGGAACCGCCCAAACGCCTGTTTGACGAGGAAGAACTCCACCACGTCGACGGCAGGTTGCAGTGCTCGCGCTGCGCCGGAGTTCAAACGGAAGACCACCTTGACGGCCTCTTCCGGGTGTTTCGTAGCGAAGTCTAGGGCCGTGGCCAAGGACGCCTCTTTCACTCCCAACTCGCGAGC
This sequence comes from Pyropia haitanensis, assembly GCA_008729055.1. Taxonomy (NCBI): domain Eukaryota; phylum Rhodophyta; class Bangiophyceae; order Bangiales; family Bangiaceae; genus Pyropia; species Pyropia haitanensis. Next base: position 82,488 of record SDUX01000015.1, on the reverse strand, counting down.
AATCGAAGCGTCCACACACACGTGGTTGAGGACATCAGCGGATCCAACTCGTGCGGTTGCACGTGGGAAAGCCCAGACATCCTTCAAAGGCACGGAGGAGAATTTCGCAGAATGCTCCGCGCGGGCGTACGACATCACGACGCACCAGTTCGCGATGACGCCCTCCAGCCGTTCCCCAGTGAGGCGGGAACCTGGACACATGAGCATTTCCTGAAAGGCAGCATAGCGTACGCAGGAGCCACCCAGGAAGGCCATTTTCAGCGCCGTCATGGGGTGTAGAACCGGCCTGGCCTTGTTGAGGCCGCCCCATGTGTTGACAGCCAGCGCCCGATGATCCTTGAGCAGAACGACGCCGTCTCCGGCCAGCTCGTCCCAAGTGACAATCTTCTCGCGTCGCTTAATGGCAACCGCATCCAGCTCCACCAGGCCGCCAAGGAATACTTCCGAGGTTACAAGGTTAAGCCCGCTCTGCCCACCGACCGATGCGAGGGTGATGTCGACCGCAGCAGAATACATGGCCGCCTCGATGGAGGCCCAGCAGGCAAGCTGTACATCGGAGGCAAAAATAACCGGCGACCGGGAGCCATGCTTGTTCACAAGTGTCTTGACTCTACTCTTCAGGTTCCTGAGGAAAAGCCCAACAAGCCGTGGATGTCCGCCCAGCAGCGCGCAAAGAAGAAGCACAAAGGGCGAGATCGACAGGCCCCTGCCACCCTTGCCAACCTCGAGGACGTTCATGTCCAAGGCCGACGCGACGCCGTCCTGGAAGAGAGGCGCGAGCTCCATAGTCACTGCAGAGCCAAACGACATTGGGTCCAGAAACGTCAGCTCCATTGCAGGGAACATCGCCCGTCCTGACCTGGAAGTCTCGGCCCGCATGACGCTGTGCTCCATGGTCGTGAAAAGCACCGCCCCGTACAGGTCTTGCAGACTCTGGCACGCCTCGGAGCAAACTCCAGCGACCAGGTCGTCTGCGTGCTCGACATCCCGCTTCACGACTGGCAAGTCCTTGGCTCCAGGTCCCGCCTGGTCGACGTCCGCTATACCTGGCTGCCCCTCCTTGCCCGATGCGCCCGCCTGCGGCTTCTTGTCAGCTGCGACTGCATGTACCTTGTCCGCTGCGACCGCTTGTTCCTTGTCCGCTGCGCCCGCCTGCCCCATGGCCGCTGCGCCCGCGTGCTCCTTGGCCACCGCGGCCACCTGCTCTATCTCGTCGGCTGCGTTGGGCTTCTCCATCGTGACGGTTGCACCGGGTTGCTCCTGTCTGCGCGACTTCGTATAGCGCATGACCTTCACCACCTCATCAACATGAAGGAGGGGAATTGCCCCAGGGTAGCCCCGACAAAACTGTAGGACCGCCAAAGCTGCTGCGCGCACGTCGTCTAGGGAGAGCCGCTTGGCCTCGAGGGCCAACGCGAGTCCGTTCAGGAAGCACTCCCATGATACCTTGTCCGAGTCCACGAGCTCTGTGTAGCACACCCGCACATGGATGAACATGCCCGCATCCGCGGCATCGCCCCATGCCAGCTCCCGTTGCTGAAAGCGCGTAGCCCCGTTGAAGTTGACGCAATACGCCGTTGTGGAGCGCACAAAGCCGAGTGTGCCAGCCTCGCGCAGCTTGCGGATCACTTGCTCCTGCTTGAGCCGCATCTGCTGCCCAACGTGTCCAGTGGCGATGGAGCAGGAGTGCTCGAACGCCGAGGAGGCAGCAATAGTCCAGGCCAGCACTTCTTGCATGTTGAACGACTTGCCCCACCCAGCACCGCTGCGGATGAAGTAGCCAGGCTGCCTGTCCCCTTTGGACAAAGATGGAATGTACTCCTCCTTCATGGTGGCGAAACACGCCATGGTGTTGTGTCCCACGTCAACCAACAGCGAAGGTGGCAGCCGTGCGGGATACGAGCCCAATACGTCTTCCGGCTCTGGAGCAGAAAAGTAGTCCCGCGCCCAGCCATTGCTCTTGATGAACTCCACCAGCGGGTAGTCGTCTAACGACACGGGGCTGCGGTCGATTAAGTCAGCACACAGAGGGCATATCCGCTTCGTCTTCGGCACCTTCGTCGAGTACCGCCAGTCCGGTGAGTGTAGATCATTCTTGACTTCACTGCACAACGCCGGATGACACTCCCCGCTGGTCGGCATCCATCGAATCCAGCCGCGCGATGCGCTGGGCCTCCCGACCGCACACTTGAAAAGGCTGGAACTCCGCCTGCCACTCGGGACGGCCACAAAAGAAGCGGGAGTCGACACGCGGCCGCCATGTGACACGAAACCGACGCATTCCCCGAAGATAGCACGACGAGCACACACCGGCTTCGCCGCATGCCAATGCCGCGCACTTTTGCATGAAGATTGGCAATGCGCAGGTGTGCCAACAACCGGTCCGCTTGATGCACAGGCCGCCACAAATGCAGCAATCGCCATTTTGGGCAAAGTAGACGCGATGACACGACAAGATGCACAGCAGTGACGTCACAGGCGGCAACGACGTCACGAGCGGCAACGACGTCACGAGCGGCAACGACGTCACAAGCGGCAACGACGTCACAAGCGGCAACGACGTCACGAGCGGCAACGACGTCACGAGCGGCAACGACGTCACGAGCGGCAACGACGTCACGAGCGGCAACGACGTCACGAGCGGCAACGACGTCACGAGCGGCAGCGACGTCACGAGCGGCAACGACGTCACGAGCGACAACGGCGTCACGAGCGGCAACGACGTCACGAGCGGCAACGACGTCACGAGCAGCAAGGGTGTAACCACGGGCAGTCACGCCGTAACGGGCGGTAACGCCGTAACCATGGGCGGTAACACCGTCACGGGCGGGATCGCCGCTACAGGCGGTATCTCCGCCACGGGAGGCAGCGACGCCACGGGTAGTAGCGCTGCCACGGGCACTAGCGTCGCCACGGGCACTAGCGACGCGACGCAAGGTGGGGCAGCAGGGAAACGGCACGGGCGGCAGCGACGCCAAGCAGCGACGCCAAGCCACGGCCGGCAGCGACGCCAAGCCACGGCCGGCAGCGACGCCAAGCCACGGCCGGCAGCGACGCCAAGCCACGGCCGGCAGCGACGCCAAGCCAAGCCACGGGTGGCAGCAGAGTTTTTGCAACCAGGTCGTGGGAAGCAATCGTGGCTATTTCGTGGGACTGACAGCGCGTTCCCGAAAGGACCCTGGCATAACTTACGTTTTCAGGTTGAGTTTATGCAGGCTACTTCACATTGGGAGTGCTTCGCAAAGTGGGTTCTGACGCAGCCTCCATCGTTGTGACTTGTTTCTTCTTGTGCGGTCTGTTATGTCTTCGTCAGCCTTCCCACCCCAACCGTGGTGTCATCCAGTGGCAGGCGAGGGCACAGTGGGGGGGGGTCGTTGGGATGGAATGGGGGGGGCGGGGCGGCAATGGGGCGGCGTGGTGGACCAATGACTTCAACGGCGCGAGGAAGAGCCAGCGAGACGGGCAGAAGCGGGCCCGCCTCATCGTCCGCAGGGGTAGCGCACCGCCGCCGCCACCACCACCCCCGCCACCGCCCCCACCACCGCAGCTGTGCTCGCCGGCGGCGCGGGCGGCTCTACAACCAGATATTCACCAGCACCTGCAGCCCTCACCATGCCGTGCACGAAGAAAACGCACGCGTCGACGCGAAAGTGCCGAGCCTGTGGCAAGCCCTCCCCCCCCGCTCGCCTTTCGCGCACGGCTGCAACGAGGGCGGTGACCTCAGCGGCGGCCAGGCGCCGCTGCCCGGCGGCGTGGACGGCGGCCGTGGCACTTCGACCGGCGGTGGCACCGCGCAGCACCACCTCTATGTCTTGTTTGTTCGTGTTAAGCTGTTATGTCTGCGCCAAGCGGGTGGGCTTATTGACATTGCTTCTCTCTCTCTAATTGTGAGGGGTGGCGGATTGGGAGCCGCCGACCGGCCAGCTGTCCCCGCCCTCCACGGGTGGGGGATCTCCGCCGCTCCAGCCAGGGGCGGGGGGGATATCAGCTGGGGGCGCGGGGGGGACCGCCGGCCGCCGACGGCCGGCACGTTCGTTTGCCCTCGCGCCAGCGCTCTCGGCGCTGCGCGAGACGCTCCGACGCAGTCGGGTGTCCGCGCCGAGATCTGGCGCGCGGGCCTGCGACCCGCCTTCACGGGCCGTTTGATACACACTACCGCTGCGCCGCCTGCGGTCGCAGCTTGGGGCACCCCCCCCCCACCCCTGCGGTGGGACCATGCCAGCCACTCGCTCGGGCTCCCGGTCGTCCCGCGGCGCCACCCCCTCGGGGGGATCGGTCGCCGCGTCTCGGTCGCGGTCCTCGGCCAGTGAGGCTGTCGTCGCCGCCGCCGCTGCCGCGGTCGAGGCGGCGGCCGCGGCATCCCCGGCTCCCTCAAGCGGCGCCTCCACGGCGTCGTCTGGGACGACCGGCTCCTCCTCTTCCCTTGCGGTGGGCGCGACGCCTGCCGCGTCCGCTCCCGTCGCTCCGGCGCCCGACGCTGCTCCCCCTGCAGAGGCCGCGTCACCTGCGGCGCCCGCTCCCGTGGTGCCGGCTCCAGTCCCTTCTCGGCGTTTTGGTCTCCCGTCCCCGATCCGCAAGCGTCGGTCCCGTGGACGTGCCCACCCCACGCCCCCGGTGACGCCCCCTCCTCCCCCCGCGGCCGACCCCGCTGCGGCTAACCCCCTGGCCGCCCTCGCTGGCTTGCCCCCCGCGGCGCTAGCCGCATTGATTCAAGCCGTGACGACGTCTGCGGGGGCAGCGACGCCGGCCGCCGCACCCGTTGCCCCGCCCGCCCCGGCCGCTGTCGCCCCTGTCGCGGCGGTCGCTGCCGACGTTGCCGACGACGATGACTGGGCACCGGAAACGGCGGAGCCGACGGGTGCGCGCACGGGCGTCGGCAGCGGCGCGCCTAGCCCCCACGGCGCTGGCCCCGCCTCCGGTGCCGCCGGTGTTGGACGTGGAGCCGCCCCGCGCGCCGCCTTTTCCGGTGCCGCCGTGGACGCGGTCTACAACGGCTGCCCCAGCATCGAGGGTTTTGATCTCCCCTCCCGCCTCACCCGCCCCGGCACCTTTCCCGTGCCATTCAAGCCCACCGGGGACACGGACTACACTGCCGAGTTCGGCAACGGCGGACGCAACGCAATCGAGGCCCACGTGCTCTACATGGGCTGCGCCTGGCTGCGCAACCTCAACAACTCCCTCGCGGATTGGGAAGCGGCAGCGGCTGACGAGCGCCCTACCTACGCCGCCACCGCCGCCTTGCACGCCTCCGCGCGCACGCACGTCTACCAGATCTACCACATCTTGGCTACCCGGTACGAGGTCCTCCTTCGTTGGCGGTCGGACGCTGCGTACGCCGCTTCCCTCCACTCCGCGGTGCTCGAGGCCAACCACACCTCGTTCACCAACGCCGCCACGGCCGGCTTCCACGAGATCGCCTCTCGCGACCGCGCCACCCATGTCGCTCGTGCGCAGGGCCGAGCGCTCGCCAACATCCACCCACCCGCCGGCGAGTGGGGGCTCCCCCCTCCCGCGTGGTCGCGCGGCGGTGGCAACCTCCGACGCGGCACCCCGCGCCTCCGCCCCCGCCGGCCCGGCCGTGGCCGCGGCGCCGGCAAGATCAAGAAGCCCGGCGTCCAAACGCCGCCGCCTCCGCCCGCTGCCTGACGCTTCGGGTTTTCGGTCGGGGGGCGGCCACCCAGGCTTTCCGGCGCGCATGCCACTGGACGGAGGAGCAGCGCCCTTAGCGCTGCACCGGGGCGGTGTCCCTACCGCCACCCACATTCCCCCCCCCCGACGTCGGAGGACCTTCCTCGCCCCTCCTGCGTCCCGGCGGCGCCGCGAATCCTACCGGACAAGCCCGCCGCCGACCCCCGCCTTCCCCCGCCCTACCTATCGGTCCGCGCGTGTCTGCCGGCCTGGCGACGCCTCGGGGCCAGTCGTTGGGTGTTGTCCGTGCTGGAGCACGGCCTGTCGCTGCCCTGGCGGTCCACCCCCCTGCCCTACCGCGCACGGCCCATCCGGCAGCAACCCGCGGAAGCGGCTTGGGCGTCGCGGGAGATCAAGCGATGGGTCACGCGCGGGTTTGTGCGCCGTGCCAAGGCGTCCGAGGCCCGCAAGGCACCCTGGGCGGCCGCGACCTTTGTCGCCGACGCAGCCCGCAAGCCGCGGCTGGTGGTCGACCTGTCCGTTGTCAACGACTACCTGGAGGACCGCCCCTTCAAATACGAAAGTCTGGCATCCTTTGTGGCGCAGCTGCAGCCGGGCGACCACCTCGTCAGCTGGGATATCTCGGACGCCTTTCATCACGTCCTCCTCGACCCGGCGGACAGCGAGCGCCTCGCTTTCGTGGTCGACGGGCAGCTGTACTACCCGCTCTCCCTCCCGTTCGGATTGAAGCTGGCCCCGTGGGCACTCACCAAGGTGTTGCGGCCCGTCCTCGCCCACCTGCGCATGCGGGGCTTCTGCTTGCTGGGCTACATGGACGACTTCGCGTCATGCGCGACGGGCACCCGGCCCGGCTCCAAGGCGGCGGCCACCTCCGCTCGGCGTCGCGCTGTCGCCTGCTTCCGCCGCTTGGGGATTCAAATCCACCCCACGAAAGGCGCCACCGTGGGGACGACGACGCTGGACCTGTTGGGCTTCCGTGTCGACACGGTCCGTCGTCTCCTCCTCTTACCTCCCCGTCGGCTAGACTCAGTCATCGGCGCGGCGCACTCCCTCCTGCGCGCGGCCTCATCGCATCGCCGCTGGATCCGCTTGCGGGCCCTGCAGCGTTTCTGCGGCCTGGCCGTGTCCTGCTCGGCGGCCGTCCCCCTCGCGCGGTTCCACCTGCACTCCCTGTATCACTGCCTCTCTGGCAGCGGGACGCGGTCCCAGCTGCGACTCTCTACGGCGGCACTCACCGAGCTGCTGTGGTGGACGCGGCTGGGCGACTCGAACGAGGTGGGCCGAGCTCTCTGGCAGCAGCCCGTGGTCGCGGAGCTGACGACGGACGCGTGCGGGTACGGCTGGGGCGCCTTGCTCAACCGCTCTGTGCCGGCACGAGGCTTCTTCTCCCTAGCGCAGCAGGCCGATCACATCAACGTCCAAGAGCTGATGGCGTTGGACAACGCCTTGGACTGCTTCCCCCACGTGACGGGGCCAGGCGTGTTGAGGCTCCGCCTCGACAGCACGGTGAACGTCGCCGTGCTCAACAACATGACCACGCGCTCCCCCGCGCTCAAGGTTGTCTTGGACCGCGTCGTCAGCAAGCTGTCGAAGCGCTGTCTGCGGGCCGAGGCGACGTGGCTTTCCTCGGTCGCCAACGTCGAGGCGGACAAACTGTCTCGCGACCTGGACTCGTCGGACTGGTACCTCCGGCGGGACATCTTTCTCGCCCTGCACCACGCTTGGGGCCCCCTCACGGTGGACCGGTTTGCGTCATCGGCCAACCGCCAGCTCCCGCGCTTCAACTCCCTGACGGCGGCCGCGGGCTGCGAGGCAGTCGACGGCTGGGCACAACATTGGGGCGGGGAGCGGAACTACGTCAACCCGCCCATATCCCAGCTATCGTTGGTCTTGCCCAAGTTGCGGCGGGACCGCGCCACGGCGGTCGTCATCGTTCCCGAGTGGCGGGCGTTCCCGTGGTGGCGGGAACTCCTCATGGCCGCGCATGCGTCGGTGCTCCTCCCGCAGACCGCGCGCCTATTCACGCACGGCAAGTGGGCCTCGCCCGCCAGACGGCCGTCTTGGCGAACGGCCGCTCTGTTGATCGACGGCAACAACCCTGCGCCCGCAGCGTCGCGTGGAGGGACGAGTCCGAGGCCGCCACCGTGGCCGCCCTCGGCTCCCTAAGCGCCGGGGCGTCCACCGCCCGCGCCATCCTGGGCGCTGCCATCACCCACCGCACGGCCGCCGGGTACAACCGCAGCTGGACCTACTTTGCCGACTTTTGCGAGGCCAACGGCTGGTCGGCACTGCCCACAACCGAGGCGGCACTGTCGTGCTACTTTGGCTCCATGTGCGACCGCAACCTGAAGCCGTCCACGATGCGCAACTACCTCACGTCCATCAATAACATGCACGTAGCCAAGGGCTACCCCAAGCCCGCCTCAGGCGCGCACGTCTCAAAGTTGCGCAAGGGATGGGCGCGCATCGTGGCCGACCGCACCAACTCGCTGCCGGCGGCCCGTGGGCCCCTACCCGCTGACCTGGTGCTCGACATTATCCGCCTCGCTCGTCGCACCACCGACGCCGAGTGGCGTCGCCGTTGGACCGCCGTCATCCTTTGCTTCCTGGTCTGTCGCCGCACCGTCGAGGTGTTGGAGTTGCAGCGCCAAGACGTGTCGGTCCTGCCAGACGGGGCGTTCCACATTGAGGTCAACCGGTTCAAGAACGCGGAAGCCCGCCCAGACCCACGTCGGCTGGTCTATACCATCCCCACCGACCCCAAGCTTGACGACGACGACGTGCTTCCCCTCCTACATGGCATGGTCGACGAGCTCCGTGCTGCGGCGGCACCGCCAAACCGCATGCTGTTCTCCACCGTCAGCCTCGACCGCCCGCCAACACCCGACGACGTGACGGTGTGGCTGCACAAGGCCATGGCGGCGCTCGGCGCATCCCCCCCGCCTGGTGTCCTGTACTCCTCTTACAGCTGCCGTGCGGGGGGGGCGACCGCCCTCTACGTTATCGGCGTCCCTCTGGTGGCGGTCGCGGCAATGCTGGGCCACAAGGACAACGACACCAAGACTGCCCTCGCGAGCTACGTCTCGGTCTTGGCGCCCTTCTCCCCTGCGGCTCTGCGCCTTTGCGGCCGCTGGCTCCGGCCTGGCACATGACGACCACCGGCGCCGCGGCCATCTCCATCTTCTGGCACACCCGCGGCTGGAGGCAGGAGTAATATGTCTTGTTTGTTCGTGTTAAGCTGTTATGTCTGCGCCAAGCGGGTGGGCTTATTGACATTGCTTCTCTCTCTCTAATTGTGAGGGGTGGCGGATTGGGAGCCGCCGACCGGCCAGCTGTCCCCGCCCTCCACGGGTGGGGGATCTCCGCCGCTCCAGCCAGGGGCGGGGGGGATATCAGCTGGGGGCGCGGGGGGGACCGCCGGCCGCCGACGGCCGGCACGTTCGTTTGCCCTCGCGCCAGCGCTCTCGGCGCTGCGCGAGACGCTCCCTCCCACCTTCCCGGCTTGGCGCCCGCGTGAGACTCACCGTGGGCGAGTGCTTCTTCTCGCCTGCCTCCTTTGCGGGGCACGCTGTTTGCCCTCTCTTGTTCTGGGCGCGAGCACATTCTCGCGCCCAAGGTTTGGCCGGCTTGCTGTGGCGATCTTTGGACACACACGCACCCGGCCGAGCCAATATATAAACGTGTATCTATTGGCACACCCGCGGCTGGAGGCAGGAGTAACACCGCTGCTGCCACGGCCGCCACGGTCGCCGCGGCGGCGGCTTCGCAGGGGGGGAGCACCACCGTAGGGGGAAAGGGTGAAGGCTTCCCGCCGCCGCCGCAAACGGCAATGCGAGAGGCCACCACCCCCGCATCGGTGGCGGCAACGGCAGCGTCCGCGGTAACAGGGCTGGTGGCCGCACCAGCGGCGGCGGCTGCGGTGGCAGAGGACGGAACCCCTCCTCACCACCCGCCTTCTCGTCATCGCTGCAAGCCCGCGGCGATGACGGCGGCGGCGCCTCCGCCACCACCCCCCCCCCTCCCGCCCACGCGGCCAGCAGCGCCGCCAGCGCTAGCGCAATTGCCCGTGTCGCCACGCGATGCACAATACCCCCGCAGGATGCCCTAACGCCGCCGACCGGCAGTTCGATCGGCGAGCGGCGGAGGCGGCGGCGGCGCCGGTAGTCTCCCCCCGCACCGGCGACGGGCCCCGCGGCTGGCGTGGCGATGGAAGGGATGGCGCACCGGCGGGTGGAGGTACCACGCCGTGCACCCGCGGGTGCGCGCGGGAGCGGGGCATCCGGGGCGGCGGCGACCCCATGGGAACAGAACCGCGATCAGACCGCGATATCGGGGCTTGGGCACCCAGAAACCGCGATCTAGACGATTCGACCACCGGATCACGGGGTCCTGACAGCTTGGGAGAGCCGCGTGGATCCTATGACACATCTGATTGGGCATCTGGAATCTTCCGGAAGAGCATCGAAACCCCTTCTGGAAGGCGACCGACACTTCCAGAAGTATCCAATCAACGGACCAGCAGACACGTGAACCGAGCATCGGCCTCAGATACGGGCTTTCAAAAGTATATCAACCCCACGGGGGCCCAAGGTCTGGCCGTCCCTTGCTCCAAGCCTCGTCACCGTGCCTGTCTCCCAGAGCCCCTCCCCCCCCACCTTTCTCCTCTCCCTGCTCCCTCAACTCCTTCTCTCCGTCCAACAACCCTCCCCCCCCACCTTCCCCCTCTCCCTCCTTCCCCAACTGCCTGTCTCGGACCTGCCCGCATGGCGGACCTGAGAGCATGCTTTTGCCCACAAGGCAGCGGGGGTGTACCAGGGGACTTCTCACAAGTGAGTCGTGCCACGTGGTACGAGCACAGGCGGCTTAAAAGTGGGCGGCCTTCTCGACGAGCACGGGCGCCGGCCGTAGCCCTCGCCCGGGCGGCCGCGGTTGCCTCCCCCGCGGCTGCACCCCCCTCGACAGAGGCGACGGCTCGCACCCCGGATGATGCCTCACGGGCTACGGGGAGCAGTCCGAGTGCCGGAGATGGCGATGTAGGAGACAGCGGCGGGGCCGCCGAGCAGCCTGCGGCTGCCCCTGGGACGCTCGGGTTAGTGGCTAATGGCGTGTGTATTTCTCCTCAGGTTTTCGAAGACAACATCGACGATTTTGTAGCCTACGCCTTCGTCGTGGAGCACTCTCTGTGCCGGGCTGCAACCGAGGATTACCTGCTACAGCGCCGTCGTTCTGGCTCCTGCCGCACCGCACATCTCCTTAACTCTATGGTGGATGCGAGCGTCAATCTGCATACACGGAAGTTGGATTGCTGTAGGGAGGGCTGCGTGGCTTTTACAGCGGAGCGGCGCGACCTCACTGCCTGCGACGTGTGCGGCGCCGCTCGATATAGAGCGAACGAGGAGCCAAGGAAGCAAGCCACTGTTTGGCCACTGCTTCCCTGGCTACGGATGATGCTTGCAGATTCCGTTGTGGGGGCCGGGATGGTCAAGGCCATGAAGGAGGCACGTGAAGCAGCTGCGGCGGGGCCACCCGAGACACTGCGAGATTGGTTCGACGGCGCCATCTTCCGCAAGCTGGTGACCATTGGCTACTTCTCGTCCGACACGTGTATTGCGCAGAGCATTTCGACGGACGGCTTCCAAGCGTGGAATCAGCGCGGTTTTGAAGGTTGGCCGATTATTGCCACGATTCTCAACATTGATCCAGGTTCAAGAGTTCGAGTCGTGTCGCAATTGCTGTTGGGAGTTACGCCCGGACCACGTCAACCGGCAGATTTGGAATCATTTCTACATCCAATTGCCGAAGAGCTGAACCTCTTGGCGGCAGGTGTGCCTGGCGTGACCGTCGCACGCTTCGACGAACCCCAAACCATCCAGGGCTTCGTCGTCCAGTTCACTGCGGATATGCCGGCAGGTGACAAGCTGCTGAACGCTATCGGGGGAAACGATGAGTACCCTGGCCGGTTTCGGATTTTCGCCGGTGTCCGTGCGCGCACCCGCTACTACTGTCCCCCGTTTGACCCCCCGTACGATCCCCAACACCCCCCCCCGGCGAAGCGTCGACGCTTTGACGTCAAGGGGAACACCACACCCCGGCGGACGGCGGCCAGCGTCGCCGCTAGCGCCGCGAGGGTCGAAGACGCGCGCACGTCCGGACAGAGCAAGGCTGCCGTGCGGACGCTGGCGCAGAAAGAGGGCTTCAAGGGCCATTCGCTCTTCTTTGCGCCATGTCCTGCCGACAAGCTGCGGTACCCAGCTCTGCGGTACTTGTGGGAGTTTGGACCAGAGCTCGTCCCGTACGACACAATGCACCTGTTTTTGTGCAACGTGGTGCCCCGTCTGTGGGAGCTGTTTTCGGGGGAGAACGAGCAACTCGGGGACGACCTATCCTGGGTTATTAGCACTGCTGTCCGCGAGGCGATTGGCAAGGAGGTGAAGGCGGGCCGGTCTACAGTGCCGAGCAGTCAAGCTCGCGCACTGCGCGACATCCACAAGCATTCCGCGTCATACAAAGCAATTGACTGGATGTACTTCCTCCTGAGCGTCGGCGAAGTTGTACTTGACGGCCGAATTCCGGATGAGTTTTTCAAGATTTTCATGCTGCTATGTCGTGCCGGACGTCTCATTTTCAAGCCCAGCGCGGTGACAGAAGAAGAGCTGCACGAGGCGAACAAGCTCCTTAGAGCTTTTTGTCACGAGTACTACACGCACGTTTACGCAGGCAAGGAGGAACGCCTTCGGCTCTGCCGACCTACCATTGTGGTGTTGCTGGACGTCACAGCAAACCTCCGTTCCTGCGGGCCTGCGTGGTCGTACTGGCAGTTTCCTGCTGAGCGCCTTATCGGTACGCTGTCGCGTCTCGTCCGGTCGCGGCGCTTTCCGTATGCCTCTCTGACAAGGGCTATATCTGCCAAGTACTCCGCGGAGCTGGTTGCAAGCTTTGCGGACGCAAACGTGGCTGAAAGTTGGGCGCAAGCTACTGGAAAACCTCTTCCACGACAGAATCGGGACCGCGCTGGCACTTATTGTCTTTCGTAGCAGCCAAAAGTGGACCTCCTTCCTCCGACGCGGAACGCTGCTAATTTGATTGGACAAGAGCTTTCGAAGATGAAGGACGTACTTGCATTGGAGCAGGCCTCCAACATTCCGGTTCGCATTCTCGCCAAGAAGTACTTCCGGCTGCGTCTCGCTAATTCCCAAATTGCGGGGGCTGTGTCATCATCCGAGGACGTCGGTGACCGCCGACGAGACCACCTGGTTCGCGTCCGCTCTCATGTCCGACAAGCAGCAAGGCGCGGACAGGGAGTTCAACGCGTAGACGTCAACGTGTACGGGGCGGTCCACCACTACGCAGTGGTCCTTATTGACGGTATGCCACAAGCCTTCGCTTACATCGAGTTCGTGAAGTCAGCGGCGGATCGGCACGGGAAGGCTGGGCTGGCCGAGAAGCGTCGGGACACTGAGTGCTTCACGAGCTTGGGGGGCGCAATGCGGTACGTGAACGTGCAGTGTATTGAAGCTGTCGTGGGAACTCTATTTGTGAGACAGCGTCATGTTGTTTTGTACAACAGAGAGATGTTTAGTACCGAGTAGGTGTCTTGAGCTCTTGGTACATCGTAGCATGCATTCACTCGGCCAGCGGTCTTTCACGGCACTGTTTCCTGGGGCAGTGGGAGCGATTTGTCTGACCAGCGTTTCATAGCAGTACGAAACTGTGGTGCGGGTGTGTCGAAGAATCGTTTTATAGCAGTACAAAATATGGTCGCCGGACGTATCGGACCAGCGTTTCATAGTATACACCAAAACCTGGGCGCCCGATATGCCCGTCCAGCGTTTCATAGCAGCACAAAGCTCGGGTCGCCAGTTGTCGAGCTACGTTTCGTAGCAGTACAAAACTCGGGCATCCAGGTGTTCACCCACATTTCATAGCAGTACAGAAGAGGGGTCTCAGACCTGGACTTACTTTTTATAGCAGTGCAAATCTTGGGCGCTTGGATGTTGGCTTCATGGAAGAGACATACGGACATGCGCTCAGTTGGGCTTTCTTGGGAAATGCGCTTGATCGTGGCGATGGTGGTCCGTACGTTCTCAGCAGTACAAAACTGGTTTGAGGACATATGACGAATCTTCTTCGTTTCATAGCAGCACAAAACTTGATGAGATGTCGCTGAGCATTTCAAAGCAGTACTTGGAGCCGTAAGTCTTGTATTTTTTTTAATGAATCTCAAGATTACGCATTTTAAAAAACTTTTTAGAATCGATTTGATTCCGTCCGGCGCTGTCAGTATTACTTCGTTGCGCTCGCCTGTTGCGGTTTTGTCCAGCCGGTCCTACATTTGCTCTTACACTGTTTGTGCCGCAGCTTCAACCAGCATCAGCAATTCGGCATTTTGTTTTGTCTTGCCGAGTGTGGCGTCTGTAGCCGTCATGCCCGCTGTGCACGAGGATCTGCTCCGCATCGTGGCTGACGTTCTGTGTCGCGGTGCGCGTGCTGTAGCTGCTGTTGCGCACACTCGTGGGCCCAAAGCGTACCCATGTGGCATCGTTCTGGCGAGTCTTGGTGTATTGCGCGACGCTTTTATCCTTTCATCGGTGTCATCGTCGCCGTCGTCCTCGTCTCTGGCTCGGTGGCGACTCGCTCACGGTGGGTACGACGAGTTTGTGTTATGGGTGGAAGCGCATGCCCGGTCGCTCATTCAGACCCGGGCGGATCGTCGGATGGGGTTGTCAGACAACACGAGCTGGCTTCACGAGGTTGAGCCTGCTCAAGTTTATCTGGGCCTGTGGCAGATGAAGCGTTATGTGGCACTTCCGCTGTCGGAGCCAATGGAGCTACGTCGTGTGCTCCTGTTTACGTGTCGTGCGCCCATTTCTTCATCCGGCAGCAGCATTCGTGCCGTCGGCACCTCTGGCGGAGACATTGCAGCGGATGCTGATCGCCTGCGAATGACTGATGTCGACTTCGCCGAGGTGTCGTCTCTTGATGCGGTCGATCTTCGTGTATGGCAGCTTTTGCTGCTGCTGGGCGGGCAGCAATCTTCCGTCGCGGTAGAATCGGGCTTGTCCGCGGATGATGCGCGAGGTGTAACTTTTCCAGTGTCTGGGCGGGCGCCGAAGCGAAAGCATGGGGGGATTGATGCTGATGTCGGCCAAGACAGTGCTCCTTTGCTTCCAGGCGCTCTGCTCTACCATGGGGTCTTCGCCGGGGGAGACTAAGCGCGAATCTTGCGTCATGCCGAAGAGGAACCTGTGCCTCTGTGTCGCCTGTCTTCATTCGAGATTGTGCTTTGGCTGTCGCACTTCTACCGGCTTGTTTCAGCTCTGACGCGTGCACCCCCCGGATCGCGTTCAAGTGCAGCCCTCATTGAGGCAGCTGATGTATCCGGCTTGTGGCGGTACGCGGTGTACATTCGTGGCGTCGTCGTCGTGGTCGTCAGGGCTTGGAACAACCTCGCGCGTCTCTGTGGATTTGTATCTATCGAGTCAATGGTCAGTCCCTACGTGCTGTGGTGCATTGATGAGGTCAAGTATCTGCCTCTGAGTCGCCCTCTAGATCGACGTCGCTTCTCCGGGGCTGTTCAAAAGAGGAACCTGATATCCGGACGCTGTGCCATGAGCGCCGCTGAGGCTGGTCAAGCCGAAGCCAGCGAGCGTTCTCCACTTGCCGATGAACAGCTGCGCGCCGTCGCCGACAAGTTCCTTAACCACCTCTTCTTGTGCACCAAGTTTGACCGGCTTTCTGAAGCGTACCTTGCTCAGAGGAGCGGGACGCCTGAGGCGGCCGGATCGGTGGTCCCTGAGAAGCTGCCTGGGTTCCTCACCGTTGCAGACTATCGCGCTGGCGGTTGGCAAGTGGCTGCGACGATGTTACCACCTGTGCTCAAGAATGTGGTTTGCGGTTTGACGGCTTTTGAGCTCGTGCCTGGCGAGTCCACTACTGGGTTTGGGTCTGACGGGGAGGGAGGGACTGTCGTAGCAGGAGACGCTGTAGCCGCCGATCGTATCGCTGGCGCTGCCGCAGAGGCTGGTATACCCGCCGACGGGCTGGCATTGCGCCGTGGCGCGTTTGTACCTGAGCGGAGCGGCGCAGCCACTCTTGCTACGTCGTCATCCCCGGCGCAGATTGAATGCGCTCGCCGTGTTGTCGACGACGCCATGGCTCTCGTGGCGAAGATGTACGCATGCAACTTTTCCGATGTTGCCTCTGTGCATCAGCAGCAACACCTGGGCGGTGGGCTCCCGGCGCACACTGGCGCAAGCGGAAGCGTCAAGGTCGATGGTCTGAGGACACTGCCTCGTTTTCTGGCTGGTCGTGTGCAGCTGCTACTGAACGACCCGCCGTACAATACTCGGCGACTCAGCTCGATGCCCAACTCGGACCACGATTCGCTCACCGCGGAGCAAATGAAAGCGGCTGCCGACGAGTTTCGAGTGTTACTTCGACCTGGCGGGCACCTACTCATCTTTTGTTCTTTTGAGCAAGGCCAGCGGTGGATTGACCTCTTGCGCGCACTCAAGGACCTTGGCAGGAAGGGGAAGCCGACGCTGCCATCGTTTTGTGTGGACAGCTCTCCCCTCGTCGCGGTCAAGGATCCGCACGCCTTCACCACTTCTCGTCAGAGTTCTACAAATTTTACGAACAAGGTGGAGTTTCTCATCCACGCCACGCGAGCAGGGGCGTCCAAGGAGGACGCGTACCGGATGGTCAACTACCGCAACCACAACATGGTGCCGTCGCGGTTTTTGGCGCATGACAACGTGATTGAGAACGTTCGCCCTCCGTTGTACGAGGAGGTTGTGCGCCTGCTTGATGGGTCACGCACTTGGATGCGGGGGGAGCAGAAGCCCATCTCGTTTACGCTCGAGTGCATCTACCGTTTATCGCAACCTCGTGACCTAGTGATGGACCTGTTTCCCGGTACGCTCACGACCGCCGCTGCGTGTCTGCGCGCTCCTCTCGGACAGCATTGCCTCTCCGTCAGCTGTGATCTCGACCCTGTTGTCGTCGACGCTTGCATTCCCCGACTTCGCCGTGAGTTTGTCGATCTCGTTGTTCATGGCGGCCTCCGCAACGTGGGTGTTGCTTCGCGTGCTGTGTTGGAGGCTGCGCGACTTCTCTCCCGCGTGGGTGCCGCCGATGACGAAGCTGGTCGCACCTCTCTTGTCCGAGCGGGTCTTCGTCCGAGCGAGTCTAGTGCCGAGCCGGAATGGGCTGTTCCAGTCGGTGAGCCTTGTCACTCTGCCCTCCCGGACCACCTCCTACGCTTTCTCGCGGTGCGGTGGGTGCGCATGTCGGATGAGCAGCGTAAAGGCGCCCACAACCAAACGGGTGCACCTCCAGTCGGTCGTGAAGTGGCACGACAAGTGATGGAGCTCTCTGGACGATCCGTGGGCGCGTGGCCCGTGCACGCCCAAAGAATGCTGGCTACCGAGGACCCGGTGGCTCTTCGGGAGCACTGTGCTGCTCGAAAGGGCCTCTATGTTGCCCAGTCCTGTCTGAGCGGTGGCACTTCCGGGCTTGGCGTGTACACGTTTGCGCCGATACGGCGGGGTGCGGTCATCACCTCATTTTTCGGAGCTCTAGCCTACTCGGACCTGAGCAAGAAGGACTCGCAGACCGCGCGGTACGCGACCTCTGTGCTGGGCGCACATGCTCCGACAGCTTTGGATTTCAGTCAGCGCGCCTTGGAGATCTACATCCAGCGGGCAGGCGGCAGAGGAACTCTCGCCCCACCGCGTGCTGCGCGTGTTCGTGGTGGGCAAGGTGGTAAGGCGCCTCCGCACGGGTGTCGCTCTGTGTGAAGGCCTGTTGGCACCTGGGAACTAGAAGTAGCCCGGTTCGCCTGGACCCTGAGAACCCACAGAATACAATTGGAGTGGTGATCGGTCGAGGTCATAAGTCTGACATAGTTCTTCATGAGGTCTTCAAAACTGTTCGCACCTTTCACCATTTTGAAACCTTGTCATCGCCCGCCTTTTTTCTCGCGCCAAACTGCGTACTGCCGGACCAGCAATTGGAGTGCCCCGTCATACTCACGTGGGAGGAAAAAATTGGCGCTTCCTTTGCTCGCGCCACGGGTCCAAACCGACCCTCGTCCCCGTCCTGCGTCCTTCCCCACCGCCGACAGACCCCCTCCATCCATCTCCCTCTTCTGGCCAAGTGGCGCGCACCTGCTGCCTCCCCTACCCCCCCCCCCCCCCCCCCCCCACCGCCCCCCTCCGGTGCCTTACCCTGCTCCCTGCCCCGGCTGACACCATGAACAACCCGACAACAGGCATCCTGTCATCCCCGGACCCGATTGTGCTTCCTCAAGAACTGGACGTTCGCGGGCTGAGCGCCTTGTGTGTGGCTCGACGGTTGAAGCTGCCTCTTCACCCAACTATCGGGAACCTGACGCGGCTTGTCGGGGTCTACAACGCCGAGATTGAGGCCGGCGGCGACTACCACCTTAAGCGGATGTTGAAAATGTCGCTGACATCTACCGGCGTGGACCGTGGGCTGCCGGCCTGTGTGCGGGCCACCATGGCTACTTTTCGTCGGGGTTTCATCAACGAGCAGCAGACGTCGGCCGTGGCTGGGTCGGCCTTGACATCTCCGTCGCCGGCCACCGGGCCGGCCGTGTCAGCCCCGACGATGTCACCACCTGGCGGCTCGGCCGCGGTTCCTGTCGCTGCGGCCACCGCCCCTTTTGACATTGAGAGAGCGCGGTTGGAGTTCGAGATTGAGAAGCATCGGGACTCCGTGTCTCTGGCGAGGAAGAGAATTGACTTGGAGGAGGCGCGCTGGCACTTTTCGCGCTCCCCTCCTTCACTTTCTGTTCCACCCCCCCCCCCATCCCCAGTGACTGCTCGTGAGCTATTCCCAGCCCCCCCCCCCCCCCCACTTCTGCTGCCCATCCTCCCACCGCTGGCCAGCCAGTCCCTATGAACACCCTCCCCCCTGCACCTCCCCAGTACCCCCAGGCCGTGCCCTCCGTGGCCATCGAGCCGCCGTTGAGCGGCCCTCTGCTCAACGTGCTTCAGGACATTGTGGGCTACAGCCACGCAGAGCCTGGCTGCCGGGGGCTGTTCTCAGGGCTTGCTGCTGTCAACGCCTCATTGGCGGTGACCCCGCGTGGCTCTGCTCTGGGGCGGAAGCTGGTGAACCTGAAAAGGAGCCACCACGAGTACGCGCGGATGCTCAACTGGGTGGAGGCGGAGTTGGCTGGCCACCTACAGGCCACCCTCAACCCACCCACAACCTCGTCGACGAAGAGGCTGTTCGTCTTTTCGGATGCCCAGCGGAGGGTGCTCGAGAGCGCGTTTCTTAAGATTGACCCGCGCTCGGGCGCCGCGCTGCCGACCGGACGGGCAGCGTCGAGGCCTTTCCGCGGTGCGACGTTCTCCACCCTGCGCGGAGTCTTGCAGCAGAGCAACCCGTCTCGGCGTCGAGGCGTCGCGGGCGACCAAGTCTCGCGCCCTCTCTTCAAGGCGCGCACGGCGGCCTGTGTGGCGCACTGGTCCAAGGTGTACAAACAGCTTTAGCTCTGTTTGGCTTTCTCTGAGGGCCCTTTTTGAGAGGCCGAGGCTGTATCACGGTGAAGTCGTTTGCGCAAGGTGTCAATTCGCACGTACAAGAAAAAAAATCTTTCAAATAAACTCATATAATACCCAATACCCGTGGGCTGAGTTTTTCAGGTGGTCGGCGTCAGGTCGGTCGTCCGCAGGGGCAGCTCGGTCCACCCTGCGTCTTCCTGTAACAGCTTGAATAACGCTTGGGCGGGGGGAGAGGACAGCAGTGTCAGCTCCTGCAGAGAGCGGGGGGGGTGGCGGCGGGAACGGTGCTTTTAGGGGTTAGCGGCGGCATCTGCTTCATGCGGAGGTGCTCCGGTGGCGGCAATGGCAACGACCATTCTGGGAGGGGAGGGAGGGGTGGGGCCCACGGAGCGCAGCGGCGTTGGCAGCCTGGGGGTGCTGCTGCACCATGCGATGGGAGATACCTCCCCCTCGCTCCCCCCATGACCACCACTATTGCCTCCGCCCCTCACAATGCCGACGCCGCGAGAACTCTTGATGGCGGCGCGGCGTTTTCGGCTGAAATGGCAGGTGGTGGTGAGGCGGCGGTCGCAGCCGGCCGCGCGCCGGCCGCAGCAGGGGAAGGATGACAGCGTCCGGAGAAATGATGGCGCTGGCCGCGAGGGGGTGGCCCTGCACGGGCGGTGGTAGTCCTCCCACATCTCTTTTTTCAGTACCACCAGAGCGGCCGCCGCCACCCCTCACGCCGACATTAAGGGAGCTGGTGGTGGCGGCACGGCGTGGCCGACGGTGCTTGCCGGCAGTGGTGACACGCTGCCCTCTGCCGGGCCTCCCCACCCCGTCACCGCCCCGCCGCCCGACACTGCGACGTTCCGGGTCGTGCAGGCCCCGCATGCCCTGCCAGACGCCGCCCTGCCCCGCCCAACCCATACGGTGCGTGGTGGTGCTCTCGGGGGGGGTGTGGGGGACTGCCAGCGCCGCTGCGTGGGGAACAGCCCCTGTCTGCCGCGCCTTCCGTTGCGAAGCAGGCCTTGCCGCCGCGCGGCGACGCGCCGCGGCTACGGCGGCCACCCCAGGCGCGGGGCAGTGCCCCGCTGGGGGAGCGCCTGCGGCCGGCGCGGGCGCTGCCCCGTCGCCCATTGAGCGCTTTTTGGACGACGCTGCAGGGGACGGCCACCCGACGGCCGGGTCGCCGACGGGCGGACGGCTGGCGGGCTGGCAGAGCGGGGTCCGGCACCCCTCCGAGACCCATTTCCTTCCCCCCGTGGCGCCGCCACCTGCTCCTCTCGTTCCCCGGCTTTCTTTGGCCGACGTCCCCCGCCCACCGCAGCCCTCCCCCGCCGCCGCTGCGGCCTACTCTCTCTCGACGCCCGACCATCATGGCCGGCTGCTGCCGTCGTCTGGCAATGGCGCTGATTACCATCGTCGGTGCCGCGACGGCAACGGCAGCGGCGGCGACGGCGGCGGCCGCCGTCCCCGCTGCTCGCGCTCCCCCCCCTGATGTTCCCTGTCTTGCCGTCACCGCGGCGCGGCAAGTCGCGGCAGCGGCCGACGCGTCGGCCGCCGTTGCGGCCATCGCCGTCTCCCGCGCCCGCAACGAAGCCGCCGTCACCGCCGCCGCCGCGGGCAAACCCTAGAACGCGCCGTCGGCGTACCGGCCGCCGTGAAGGCCACGGCGGCGGGGTGAAACGTGGCGCTCTCCCCCGCGGGCGACGGCCGCCTCGCCACGTGGGGCGACGCCCTGCTGCACGCCAAATGTGCTGGCGCGGTCGCCGCCGCCGCGGCGGCGGCGTGCCCGGCGGTGCCCGATGGGGAGCCGCTCGCGAACGCTGTCGGCTGAGGTCCCCGCGGCCGGTACGGCCGCGTCATGGCCGTCTTGTCGGGGCGGGACGTGGCCGCCGACGGGGTGGGGCGGCTGGGGCCGAAGTTGTACACGGGGGCGGTCGTTGCTGCGGCGCCGGGCGGCAGCTGTGGCGACAATAGCGAGGCTCGGCCACTCGCGGCGGCGCGCCGCACCGCCTACCCGCTGTTGTGGACGGCGCCCGTCGCAGTGGCGGCCGCCACCTGAAACACCCGCGCTGGTAACGTGGCCCCCCGCCCTCCTCTCTGCCGTGCGTGTCGCCGTTGGTGGGGCCGTCGGCGGCCTCGCCGCTGCCCACCGGCTCGACCGCGTCGGGGCGGGCCCCTTCGGCGGCGCTGCCGCGCCCGGCTGGGCCGCTCACCAGCTGTGGGAGTGCCTCTCTGACCGGCTGGTCGGGGTGCTCGCCGTGGGGGTGTACGGGGCGGCCGGGACGGCGGCGTACGGGATGGGCGTGCGACTGGGTGTCGGCGCGGGCGTGCTCCCGGCGGGGGCTGCGGTGGCAGAGGGGGGTACGGTGGACGCGGCGCTGTGGCGTTGGCAGAGGGGGGTACGGTGGACTCGGCGCTGCGGCGGATGCCTGAGGGGCCGGCGCGCGTGTGGCGGCACGGCGCTACGGCCCTGACGGTGCGGGTGTGGTTGACCAAGTTTCCGGACGTGCGCGTCGTGGCGGGGGCGCGGACGGTGCGCCAACGCCACCGCGTTGCCTCGGAGCTATGCGGTGGCGGCTGCGCCGGCAAAGGAAGGGATGGCGCTGGCCCTGCCCCGGGTGGGGGGGACGCTGCCCGTGGAGAGTGCCGTCGCGGGGACCCACTCGCGCAGCCTGAGGGCGGGGGGGGGACGCGCTTGTTGCGTTCGCCGTGTCGCTGGCGGGCGCCTGACGAGGCATCCGGGCGGCCGGGCTGTCCACCAAATTCGCGGTGGTGGGCGTGCCAGCGGCCGCGACACGTGTCGCCGATTGACGTGACGGTCAGCGTTTGTTCCACGGTGGGAGCGTCGGGCCGGCGGCGGTAGCGCCGCTGCCCTCCTCCCCCGCCGCCGGAGGGGGTGGGGATAGTGCGGCGGCGGCGACGGCGTTGGGAGCTTGGCGGAGGGAAGCGATCCAACGCCGTCCGCACCCCCACGACCGCCAGTGTTGTTGTGGTGTGGTTTGTGTGATAAGGGGTTACGGTGCATGTCCTAGCGGGTGCCTCTTTTCGGTACTCTCTGGTGTATTTGAGCGTGACGCGGGGGGCGGCGGGGCGCGCCTTGCTGCCGCCGCCGCCAGATGCGACTGCAACGGGGGGAGGGCAGCGGCCCTCTGCGGCCGCGTCGCGCCGGCGGCGACTGCCGGCGGCGAGGCGGCAGACCAAGCGTACCCGGATGGGCGGCCTGCAGGCAGTCCAGCAGGATGAGGGCTGTGATGTAGGTGAAGGGGCGGGGGGGCTGGCGGGTGACCAGCCGGAAGACGTGAAAGGGGAGGGAGAACGCGTGCGGATGTTTTTTGTAGAAGAGCGAGCCTGCGACGTGGCGGCGGCCACAGCGCTGGCCGCGGCCGGCGGCCAACCGGCTGCGGTTGGCAGCGTGGGGGCTATGGACTCTCCTGTGGCGCCCGCCTTTGGCGACAGCCGCGACGCGGAGTTTGTGGCTTCCGCGCGGTGCGTGCGGCGGCCAGACGGCGAGGGGATGGGGGCGAGGCGGGCACGGCGAGCCGCGGGGAGCGGGGAGTTACGACGGGCGGGCGGGGCCAAGTCCCCCCCGGCCGCCCGCCTGCCCTGCCACGTGTCCGTACTGCGACCGCCGGCGCCGACGGCGCCGCGGCGGTGGCAGCCGCTGCCCTCGGCGGCGGAATGCGCCCTGCTGCCGCCAGCGCCAATCGTGACCGCAACGGGGGGGGGGCAGCAGCCCCCCGCGTCAGCGGTGCGCCGGCGGCAGAAGAGGGGAACTGAACGCCCTGCCCGTCCTCACGATAAATGGACGGCTGTTGCGTCGTGTCGTATGCACCCCCCACGTCATGAGGACATAATGTCCTCCCCCTGTGATGCAGTGGTGCGGCGCCTCAGGCGCAGATATTGCAGTACCTACCCCCGGCCCGCCCCCGAAAAAACAAACCGCATAGGCGCAGTCGGTGCGACGTTCCCCACTTAACAACTCCTTTGCCGCCGCCAACCCCCACCAAGCCCTGCGGCCGCTCTCCCCTGGGCGGTGCACCTGCCTCCACAGACACACCCACCGCCGGCGCCGCCAATCCCCCCCGTGTAGCGTCACGCCTTCCGGCGTCACCTCCCCGCATTCGGGCCACCCCCACTGCAGCTCCACCCGACGGCACCGTCCTGCGCGGCCGTGGCGTGACGGCGCAGGCCACGGCCGCCACTCAACCCCCCGCCTCGCGCGTGAGCGTCTCGTAAACGCGCGCCAGCGCGCGCATGCTGCCGCGGTAGCCCGCGCCTCGGCGGCGTGGCCAAGTTCCCGGGCCGCTTCAAGCTTCTGTGCAGCAGCCGCTGGTGCTCCGGGTGGGGAGCGGGGGGCGTGGAGGGGAAGGTGGCCGTCGCCGCGGCCCTGCCGACCACCGAGAGGGCCCTCGCCGACTCACCGTCGACGGCGAGGCGGCCGTCGGGCGCCGGACGAGCCCTGTCCTCACCGGCGACGTCGTCAGCCGCTGCGGCCGTCGCCCCCTGCAGGTGGCCGCGCCACCCATGGACGCCGCCGCCGCCGCCGTGTCGCTGCCAGCGGTGAGGGGCGCTGTTTGTTACAAACCTCGACAGCGCAGCCAGCTCCTCGGTTTTAGGTGACCCGATGGGATTTGGCGGGGATTTTGGTGACGCAAGTCAGTCAACTTGAACAGCCAATCAGCGACCCAGTTTCCAGGCTGGCCAGCACGTGTCGGGCCCACCGAAACTTTCGGACGCTCCGCTCCCCCTCCCCTGCCGCGTCCCTGCCTGCCGCAGCCGACGGGAGTGGCGGCGGCCACACCACGGCCACACTACGGCGGCGGCTCGGGCCACTGCGCTCCCCCCGCCTCTGTTTTCCCGGCTGGCCCTCCTCCTCCCAGCGGCGACGGGGGCGGCAGCGTCGGAGGCGGAGACAGCCGCGGCCGCCGGTCCTGGCCACCCGGGAGATCTTGCTCCGCCGGTGACGCATCAGCAGTGGCGGTGGACACAGCGGTGGTGAGGGTTGCGCGGGCGTTCTCCACGTGGCCCACACTGGGTGTACCTGCGCCAACGTCCGATAACCCCCCCACGTCGGGGGGAGCCGGTGCAGTGTCCCGCCCGCGCGCCATCAGGTGCGCCGGCTCTGAAGCCGCAGGGAAAGGCTTTCCGAAAACATCAGTTACCGGGGGGCACCGCCCACCTGGAGCAGGGTGCCAATGTTTCTCCTTCCCTCCGCGCGCACTGCAGTAGCCCTAGCCAAGCTGGATGGCACCAGCCCGCCCCCTTCCTCGCACCCGCGGCCACCCGACTGGGTCCGCGGCTGCCTTCCCACCCCGCTGCCGGCCCTCAGCGAGCTCAACACCCGCCCGTATGAGTCCCTCACGCTTTACGGCCATGCGGGGAGCATCCGCAACGCCCTGCACCTGCCATCAGAGCACCTTGCCGCGCCCGCCCATCCGCCCGGCAGTCCAGCAAGCAGCCCAGCCCACCTTCCCATCCGACCCACCTGTCACCGCCTCTCCTCGTGGCCCCGTGCCCACTTTACCCTCTCCAGCGCATCCCCAGGCGCCAGTCATCCTCCGTTGCCCCACCCTGCGCCTCCTTTCCGCAGCCACCGCGGCTGCCGGCCGCGGCTGCGGCCGCGCCCGCCGACGCGACGGGCATCGCGACGGCGAGAAAAGGGCCGCATCAGGGGCAGCAATGACAGCGACGGCGCGCCCATCGGGAAGGCTGTGGAGGCTGCGGCGGGAACACAGGCGGCGGCGGCGTACAGGAGGGCAGCATGGCAGCGGCAGCGGGCGCGGCAGAGCGAGCCGCCGCGGTCCAGTGGCGGTGACCAGCACGACGGTGCGCACAGTGACGGAGACGGCCACGGCCCCGTCGGCGGCAGCCATGGCGGCGGCCGTGACGGCAATGGCAGCGCAGGTGCCAGGGGTACTAGAGTCGGCGACAAGGGCGCATTGATTTTCGGAGCGACGAGCAAAAAAAAAAAAAAAAGTGTGGACAAACAACTGGAGTTGGGACATATGCCCCAAGTTGATGCGACCCGATTTCACTATTGCAATTCTCCGAATTGGGAGAACACAGATATCATGAAACATGAAGCAAGCATTACGAATAACTTCGGCGCTGCGATTTTCAAAGTGATACCGTGGTGTACAGGGCTACGGCCAACTACCCCTTGACGACAAGCGTCACTGTACCACTTGCCGCAGCACGAGTTTTACGTCGTGGGCGAATCTGGGACACGGAGCATAGCACACCAGATAACGGTCCTCTCCTGCCACGATTCTGGGCTGCTTCGCCGAAGCAATAGCGAACACCAGCTGGTCAGGCCACTTAAAATCTGAACCGAAGCAGACGCAACGTTTGAAACCGGGAGGTAGATACCATTTATCGCATTTTCCGTTGTCGAACCTACGACCACCGCGCACTGAGTGGGGCGTTTCCCCATTTGGGCACGGAATGGCCTGATGTGCAACCGGGAGCTTCCGCGGTCTTTATAAAAGCGCCTTCAGAAGCCGGTTCAAAAACGACAGGAGCAACCCGCGACTCCTCCGAAGTCTCTGCGTCACACCCGTCAGCCCAAGTTTATGCCAGTAGCGGCGACAACGGCGGTGCTCTCTATGATTGCCGAAGCGGCTGCGACTGCTGCTTTGGTCGACGCTTCCGACGGAATCGGCGCCTCCCACGGCCGCCCGGGTCGGCTGTGGTGCCCGACAACAGACAGGGGGGTGGTGTCTGTGTCTCCAGCGGTGCCCACCAGTCTGAGCAAAGACAGTTCCATCCATGGCTTCGATGGCCGGCGCGCTATGCTGTCATTACGGCGGCACCGTCGTCGCGTTGGACGAGGCGCCTCCGGCCGCCATTGATGCCTTCCACATTCTTCAGTAGGCCACGGTAGGAAGGGAGCTCGTTCACCAGTGGGGGGGAGCTGCTATTGTGTATTGCGCGCGGGGCTGGTTCTTGCATCTTCGTTACTAAGGAGCACAAGGAAAAATGAAAAACCTACTCGCCGTTGGCACCCCCAATGAGTCCAACCCCGCCATGCGTCCGCAAGAGTACGTTCACCATGTCAAGCACCTTGGCCGCCACCTCGGCCCCGAAAGCGCCCACAAAAAAGTTGCCATGGTTCGCCTCCTGCAAGGCGACGACGCGTTGCTCAAACCAAACCATAAACTCGTCAACAAGACCACCAACCCGAGTCGCAAGGTCGGCGCTGTCCACCCGGTAGCAGTCGCGGATTCTTGCTCGCAGCGTCCCGCGGCACCGGTAGTTGAGAACATAGAATAGGAAGCGAGTGGAGTTTGACTTCCACACACCCATTCGCATGACCATGTCCACATCTCCAGTGTAGTTCAGCCAGAACTGGGTGGCACCCCTCCGGAACCCGTACAGTCCTCCCACCCCACGGGCACTCAAGGCGGGGTCGAAAATGAGAACGAACGAGGCAAGGTTCTGCTCCCACCAGCCCTTCGAAACGGGCTCGCCCGTCATGGCTCCGCCGGCACCTGCCGCTCCCGCCACCGGGATGACAAAAAAAGGAAGTTCGGACCTCAGAGTAAAGGCAGGGTCGGCAGCCCTCAAATGAGCGTAGACGTAGGAAAAAACAGGTAGGTCGCACCAAGAAAATGGGCAGCGCACACAGGTAGAGCTGCCGTAGACGTCCGACGCCTCCATTTCCGCTTGCGTACTCAAAACCGACCAGAAGTAGTAGGCGGGGGTTGGTGCGGTTCCCGAAACGTTGGTCTTCAGCTTGGAGTACCGAACACGTACCCACCGTGGTCGGCCGTGGGTCTCGAAAAACGTCAGGTTGGCACCCACCATTGGGGCAAACATGACGTCGTGGCACTTCAATCCGAGGAGGTTCACCGGCCGCAGCATAGTACACCAGGAGTAAACCATAATGACGTAGATTGTCAGCCGGCAGTACTCCTGAACAGTTGGCTCAACGACGACATCTTGGGCGGTGAAGCCGGCCGACGCCAGGTCACACGCTGTGACCATAGTTTCCACCGTCACAGGCGGGGTCTGAGCCGCCTCCTCCCCGAGGCTCGTCGCCCTCTTGCTGGACCCCTGTAGCCACTCCACCACCACGAGGTGCTTCACGGGGCACCCCCGGTGCGTAGCGCCCTCGGCCTCCTCCGCTGGGGTTCTGTCCACGTCGAGGACGGGCACGTACGCCTCGTCCTGGCCCCGACACCCCTTGACGTACGGCTGCTCCCCTGCAAAGTCGCGACACGCCAAGGCAAAGAAGCGCCGTAAAGAGGAGGCAATGTTGCGAATGGTGTTCATGGCAAGAGGTGAATTCTTACCACCAACCAAATGCGCACGCCCCCCCTCACGCAGCAAAGCAAAGTACCGCCGCAGCCTCATTGGTAGTGCCGCGTCCAGCCTGGTAGCCATCGCCATCGCCTGCTGCTCCACGGGATCAGCGCCAGCCGCCCCAACCACACCGTAGGCACGAGCAAGAAAACGAATAAAGCGTCCGGCAGCTTTGTCCGCACTGGACCACGATTGCTCGGACATAGCAAACGACGCCGCGTTCTGCGATGAGGCTCGGCGCGCGGTCCGCTCATCACTCTCCACCTCAAAGGACAAAGCACCAACCACGGGAACATCACCACCAGAAAGCCGGTCGGCCGAAATGGCACCGGAGCCGAAATCCCCGGCCTCGTCGTTCTCGTCGTCGCTGTCGGCAGCGCCACCGTTGAGCAAGCCATCAGCCGCGGCGCCCATCACATCCATGAATGGAGCATCATCCATGGTGAACTGCAAGCTCCGCACGTTGGGAAAGGTATGGGGGAAAGACAGTGAGGGGTGGTGCGCGCAGGAGTGGAGGGGGTGGGTCGCCGGGCCGGCGAAGGAGACAGCGGGGACAGGGGGAGAGGCGACAAAGAGACGCGGGCAACGAGAGCACGCAGTGACGATGGCGCGACGGTGGGGACACGGCGTGCAAGCTGGTCTGTGGTCACGGCGCGCAGCCGCAGAGGATTCATTGACGCAGGAGACCGTGTCTGTCCATCAACGTGATTGCAGAAAGGTCGACAATCACGAGACAGCCCACATATTTTTATGTGCCCCGAAAAGACTGCCGGGCAGGTTTTGTGCTCATCCGGTGGATCTGGAGAAGGCGTCCAATTGTTTGAATTTCGGCGACATTCGCGCAGTTTCACAGCTGGGTCAGAGCGCCACGGCACTTGGACGGACCGACTGACCGGTGCCATCAACCTGGGGAGGGGGTCGTGCAGCACCAAACGATACGCCGGCCCTGCGTGAGCGCTGCACGCGCGCGTTTGCTGCTGGACTCCTCTCGCTCAGGCCCAGTTCCCGTACAGGGCCTGAAGGGCACCAATGACCAGGGGCTCACCGCGCTATTTAGTCCAGCCTCGCAGGGCAATCAAAGGGCCCCTTACCGCTTCAACTCATACCGACGTCTCGCACGCTTGTGTCCGACGACATACTTTCAGGGCCGATAATCGCTGCCAGTGGCCCCGTGCCGGCGGCTGGAGGGCTAGCGCTCTCTCGTTAAACGGATCGATGGCGGGCAAGTCATACCGCGGTGCCCCACGCTGCACGGCCGCCGAGGCGGCGGTGGCGGCGGCGTCGTAGGCGGCGGCGACCGCGGTAGTGGCGGGCGTGATGGAGGCGGTGGTAGGGGCGGGGGTGGCGGCGGTTGCGGTCGCGGCTGTAGCCGCGGCAGCCGTCGCAGCGTCCGCAGCGTGCCACCACTGTAGCGGCGGAGGCACCCAGCGGTGCTCAGCTTGGGTTCCTCCCCGGCCACGACCACCGAAGCGCGGTATACCAGTGCCGGGTGGCTCCCGTCCGGGCGAGCCGTACGCGTGCGTCTTTTTGGCTCCGTCGGCGGTTTGGTCCGTAGGGGCAGTCCGCGTCTACGGCTGAAGTGCCTGCCAGAGGGGCCGGGCCATCACAGCTGATGTGCCTGCCAGAGGGGCCGGGCCATCACAGTCGCAACCGCAGAGGCCGGGGTCGGCGGTGGAGTGGACTTTGTGGGGCGGCCTCCCCCCCTTCACGTCAGACCGGGAAGATTCGAGGGCTTGTTCCATCGCGCATAGTCTCAACACTTGTCACTTAATTCTCACCAGCGAAAAGGGCAGAGACCTGCCGGCGAAGACAACGTCCAGCTGTGACGTGGATGAACGTGACCCTCACCCAACTGTAAGCAAAGGCAACATGAGGGGGTTGGCGCAGCCGCCTGTAGGTACACAAGTCGCACCATCGGGCTGAGGCGTCGGGGCGCGTCCGCATCGGCGGCCGCACGGACGACGGCGCCACCCCCGTCGGCGGACCCGGCCGGCGGTGGCGTCGGTGGCGGTGGCGGTGGCGGAATCGAGGGTGTCCTCAGCCGGCGTAGCCGCGCCGGACCCCCCCACCGCCGTGCCCGCCGTGTCGGCGTGTGCCCCCCCCCGCGCCGGGGGGCTCCTCCCCACCGGCGCTCCTCCCCACCGCCATGGTCACTCCAGACAGCGGCCCCTCGCATGCATAGGAGGAAGGAAAGGCGCGACGCTTAGCAAGTGGGCTGCGGTTGCGACGCGCTGGCGGCATCGGGGGAGGCGGGGGAGGGGGGCGGTAGCGCGGCTGGCAAGGTCATCCCGCCAAAGCGGCTCGTCAGTCTAGCGGCGTTGTCGCCCGCGGCGGCAGCGGCCGCCCCCAGCCGTGGCAATAGCGGCGCCGGCGGACGGGGCAGCGTCGGCGCTGGCAACGCGGCCAGTGCCGCCGCCACAACGACGCCCGGTGCGGAGGCCGAGACGGCGGCGGCGGCCGTCATGGCGCGCGTTGTCACAGCGGCGAGGCTGCCCGCGGCGGTGGGGTGCGCGCCGCCGCGCTCCCGGAATCGGCCGGGGGGCGGCGGCGGCAGCGGCGGCGTCACCCGAGGACGGGGTCGCCATGACGGTAGACTGCGACGAGTTGGCGGCGGTGGACGGGCTGGCAGCGACGGACA
Source organism: Pyropia haitanensis (assembly GCA_008729055.1). NCBI lineage: Eukaryota > Rhodophyta > Bangiophyceae > Bangiales > Bangiaceae > Pyropia > Pyropia haitanensis. The sequence continues at coordinate 52,377 of SDUX01000015.1, read as the reverse complement.
CAACAACGGTCAACCTCCCGACGGCGGCGGCCACGCGTGGCGCGGCGGCGGTTTCGGGCGGACTCAACGGTGGCGGCGCGGCGCTGGCAATGGCGCGGGCTGCCAAGGCGTGGCCGGGCTGGCAGACGGCGCCAAGCCGGCCGCAGTGCGCTTTCAGGTCGTGGCGGGCGGTGCCGGCGGTACCAGCGGCGGCGGGGGGGTCTGTATTTTCGGGGGGGGAGGATCCTTCCTGGCCGACCTCCCCGCATCCGTGTTGGGATTGGGGGGAGCAAGCCGAAGTCCGTGGGCTTGCCCCGCCATTCCCGGGGGGCACGTGGCAGTGAGCCCTCGCAGGGCACCGCCGCGAACGAGCCGCTGGCGGACGATGGGGGCTGCTGAGAAGTGCAGCACCGCGTGGTCGTCACCGAGGGTGAGGGTGCGGGAGTGCTGGCTGGGGACCCAGCGGGCAGGTGTGCCGCTGGGTGAGGGCGGCCGAGTACGGCCGGGCCCGTGGGGGAGGCCCCACCGGGCGACGGCGCGGGGGTAAGCCGCAGGGCGGCTTGCCCGAGCGGCAGGGCCGCCGTGCAGCCCCCCCCGCGCGCCTGGGGACTGCGAGGCCCACTGTGTGCGGGACGGGCGCTCTATGGCGGGTAGATAAGCAAGGGCCCCGTGGGCCAGCCACGGGGGTCCGAACAACACGAGGAACTTTGTTTGCGGTGATCGGTCTGTGTGCACCGTCGCCGAGGCGAGTGCGGGCGAGCAGGAGTGCGCGCGCGCGGGTGGTCGAGGACCCCCTTCTCCCCTTCTCACAACAATCCGTCGTCAGGACGGCCACCGTCACTCCCTATGGCGTGGTTGCACTGGGCGTCTGTGCGGCGTTGGGCGGCGACGAGACGGCGACATCGGTCGCGGCCGGCCGCGGAGCTGCCGTGACGGGGAAGACGGCGGGCCCCATCGACCACGGCCGGCGACGCGGCGGCCGCACGCGCCACTGCGACGGCGACGGGGATTGGCCGCGAGCCCGGTGACGACTGAGGTGGCGGGGTGTTTCTGGCCGCCGCCGGCACGTGCGCCGTTACCGCCCTCCACCCCCGTAGCAAGCAGAAGGACGGCGCTGGCACGATGACGGGAGCGGAGACGGCCGGCGGCAGTGCGGCCGCGGTGACCGCTGGTGGCGGGTGAGCCGCGGCGGGCCGGCGGGTGGTTTTCGGGGCGGCGGTTGTGGTGTCATGGGGGGGGGGGTGAAGTTAGGCGGCCGGGGGGTGTTCCCCCCTCGTCACCCCCCGCACGACTCCGGGCACCGCCGCAGCGCCCACCAACGCCGCGGCGGGAGACGGGTCGGTTACTGACCCCGAAACGCCGCCGGGCGCCGCATCGAAGCGGCGAAGGTAGCCCGGGGCGCCTAAGCCGCAGCACCTGTAGTGGGCGGCGCGGTGAGGGTAGCGGGCCCGCCCCCCGGCGGGCGAAAGTGACGGCGGGTGCGTAGATCAGGTCCCCCCCGCCCGCTCCCCATGCCTGCCACGTGTCTTATCCGCCACCGCGCGCGTCGACAGGGCGGTAACGTCAGCCACCGCCGGCCTCGGCGGCGGCGCGCAGCCGGCCACCGCCGTCGCCGGGCGCGACCGGGGTGGGGGGGGGGGCAGCGGCCTCGCGCGGCCTCGATGTGGCGGCGGCTGCGGCGGCCGGCAGCTGGGGGGAGAACCTAGATGGCGCCGACGCGGCAGCCGCAGCGGCAGTGGACAACAGCAAGGCGGCGGCGCGCGGGGACGGCCGCTCGGCGGCCACGGCCATGGGCGGCAAGGCGGCGGACGGGCCAGCGGCGGTGGGCGAGCAGCCATAGCCACACGCGCCGCCGGCGCCCGCGGCGGCGCCCCCGGCGGACAGGGGGGTGGCGGGGGGGGAGGGCGCACACTCCCCCCTCCCCTTACCCCGCCAACACCTGGCCCGCCGCCGCCACCCTCCAAGGCCGGCGCGCAGCGGCGAACGGCGATGCTGCGACGGCAGCGGTAGCGACGGTCGGTGGCCCCGCGCTGCCGCTTTGCAGCGGCGCGACGGCTCGTGGCGGCGGTGGCATTGCGGCCGCCGCCACGGCGACATGTGGAGGGCCCGCGGCGGCGGCGGCGGAGGCGGCGGCGGCCGCGGCCGGCGGCGGGACAGCCGCGGGGGGCCGGCTGCCGGCCGGCCGCGGCATCCCCGAGTTTCTTCTGTTGGGGGGGGCGGGCCGCCACAACGGCGGTGGTGTGGCCGGCCGGGCCCCGCCGCCTGCGCGGCTCGTCAACCCGTCGTTGCTGCCCCCCGCGGCGGCAGTGGCGGCCACGGCCGGCGTCGGCCGCCGCCATGGGGTGGGCAACGGGCCGCCCGCGGCGGCGGCCAAGGACGTCGGCTGGGCGGTGCCGGCCCCTGCCAGCACCGCCGACGGCGGCGCCGGCGGACGGGCCGGCGACGACGCCGGCAGCATGACCGGCGCCACCGCCATGACGGCGCCGGGGGAGGTGGACAAGACGGAAACGGCGGACGCCATGACGGGCATCGTGCTGGCGGCGACGGCGGCCCGCGGCGGCGCGGCGACGGCCGGCGTGCTCCTCGGCCGGCGGGCGGCGGGGGCGACGACCGGCGCGGCGGGCGACGACATAGCCGTCGGCGACGCCGAGGCGGCGGTGGCAGCGGACGTGCTGGTGGTGGCGCCGGGCGTCACGACGGCCACCCTCCCGGCGGCGGCGGCAGCGCGGCGCGCGGCGGTGGCGCTGGCCGGCCTCGGCGGCGGCGCGGCGGGGGGCGAACGCCAAGGGCGGCACGGCGGCGACGGGGGACGAGCTCGTCGGCGGCGCGGCGGTGGCGTGGCGGCGGGCGGCTGCGGCGTGGCCGCGCTGGTGGCGGGCGCCGGCGACGACCCGGCAGTCGACGCCAGGGACGTGAAGGGCGGCGGGACGGCGACGCCGGACGGGACGGCGGCGCTGGCCGACGCGACGGACAGCCACGAGACGACGCGGCCAAGGGCGGCACGGTGACGGCGGGGGATGGGCTCGTCGGCGGTGCGGCGGTGGCTGTGGCGGCGGGCAGCCGCGTCGTTGCCGCGCTGGTGGCCGGCGCCGGCGATGGGCCGGCCGCCGACGACATGGACGAGGCCGGCGACGGGCCGGCGGCGGCAGACGCGACGGCGACGACGGCCGACGCGATGGACACCTTCCCGGCAGCGGTGGCGACGGGCGGCGCGGCGGCGACGTCCGACGGCGCGCCGGCCGCACTCGGCGGGGCAGCGGCCAAGGGCGGGGAGGAGGAGGGCGGTGGCTGCGGCGGGGGGGGGGGTTGTGGCGGCGCGGGGGGGAGCGATCCCTCTCCGTCCGCCCCCCCGCCGACGCCACGACCGCTGCCGCCAACCCCCGCGGCCAGGGGGGGCGGGCGCGCGACGGCGGCGCCGCGACGGCCGCGGCGGCGACGTCTGGCGGCGGTGCGGCGGTCGCGGCGGCCGAGGGCGCGTCGGCGGCTGGGGACGCGGTGGTGGGTGCGGGCGTGGCGGGCGGCGACGGTGGCGCCGGGGGAGAAATGGAGCTTGGCTGGGGGGGGCGACCCCCCCCCGCTGGCCCCCCCACGACCGTCTCTGTCGCCACCGCGCTCGCCTGCGTCGCCGGCCGGGCGGCAAGCGGCTTCGCCACGGTGGCAGCGGCGGCGTTGGCGGCAAGCGGCGGCGGGGTCGGCGGCCGGCCGGGCGCGGCGGGCTGGCGGCCGGTTGGGGGTGCAGCGGGTGGCGGCGGGGGCGACGTTGGCGGGGGGGGGGGAGTTGCTGGGCGGCGGGGGATGCTTTCCCCTCGTCGCCCCCCCCTTGGCCTTTGAAGCAGCCGCCGCTGCCACCGCCGCCGCCGCCATGGCGCCGCGCGGCAGCGGCGGTGCGGTGGCGGTGGCGGCGACGGGCGGCGACGAGGCGGTGGCGGCGACGGGCGGCGGGCGGGCTGCGGCGCGCACGTCGGCCGCGGCGGGTGGCGGGCGCGCAGGGGGTGGTGGGCCGGGCGGCGGGCGCGGGGGTCTTGGCGGCGGGGGGCACTCCCCTGCCGCCCGCACCCCCACGACCGCAAGGGACCCCCGCCGCCGCCGAGGGGTTGGTGGCGGCCGCCGCCAGCGGCGCGGCGGCGGCCACAGGGTTGGCCGTGGCTGGCGGCCAGCCGGCTGCGGCCGGTGGCGTGGACACGGCGGCCGCCGTGGCGTCGGACGCCGCCGGGGGCCGCCGGGACGCGGAGCTCTTGGCGGGCCGCGCGGTGGGCGCGGCAGCCGGGCGGCTCGCGGCGCGGGGAGACGCGGGCGAGGCGGGCGGCGGGGAGCGGCGAGCGCGGGCAGCCGGGCGGGGCCACATGCCTGCTGGCCTGCCGGCCCTGAAACGTGTCCCCGCCGCCACGGCGCGCGCCGACCGGACGGCGGCGGCGGCAACTGCTGGTGGCGGCGGTGGGGTGGGCTCCGCCGCCGGGCGCGGCTGTGCTGCTGGGGGGGCCGCGGCCCCGCGCGGCCGCAACGCGCCTGTGGCAGCGGCCGGCGGCGGGGTGGGCGGCCAAGACGGCGCGGGAGCGGCAGCGGCAGCGGCAGCGGCAAGGCTGCGGCGACGAGCGGCAAGGGCTGCACGGCAGCGGTGCCCGCGGGCGACGAGGCGGCGGGCGCCGGCAGCGGCGCCCACGGCGGGCAGGAGGGGGGCGGGGTGGGGGGGCAGGTGCCCCCCGCTCCCCCCACCCCGGGGATATGCACCCGGGGGCCCCGACGCGGACGGGGGGGGGGCGGCGACGCGGCCCGGCGGTGGCGAGGCTCGGGGGCAGTGCCCCCCAGCCACGCCACCGCCGGGGGCCAGAGGGTGTTGGGGGGGGTCGCGCGGAGGGGGGGGGGGGACGGCTTGCCGCTCCCCCCCTCCGACCCCCTGGTTCCATCTACACCTGGTTGCGGGGGTGCGGCGGCGGCTGCCGCCGCACCCCCACCGGCAGCGCCCCCGCCACCGCTGGGCCCCGTCGGCACCACTGGCAACGCACCCGCCAGCCCCGGGGGGCACCACGCCCCCCCCGCTTGCCGCCCCGCCGGCCGCCGACATGGCGGCCGCCGGTACGAGGTAGCCCTCAAGTCGGCGACAGCCGCCGCCGTCCCGCGGTGCCTGCCACCTCCGAGAAAACAAGTCGTAGAGTTAGTTGTTGCTGTGGAGACTACCCGACTCCACTTTCAGGGACTATTCTGATTTTAAGTATGAAACTCGTGAAAAGATCGTCGAGACGCACTTCCGCTGAGAAACATTACAAGTCCGTGACGGCCTTAAACCGTATCGATCACAGTTACATACGCATCCGCCCAAGTGCCCACGCACTGTAATGATTCAATCTACAATATGTACCCTGGGAACTAGCTAGTTCCCAGCCAATGGGAAAATCGGATTTGGTATATGAACGATCGGCCGTTATGCCCCATTCGGGCCAGTGTTTAAATTTGATGAACACCTCGATTCCAGCCAGTTCTGGGTGGGTGCCCTGAATGGCCCGTACAGGCGTGCATCGATTCTCAGCGGTGTTCATCGATTTTGTTCATCGATTCTCCCCCCGTTACAGTACGATGAACGCCCCTGTCAGCCACCGCTCCATTTACACCCCGTGCTGTCCCCGTCTCCTCGACGCTGTCTCCGCGCCTCTTCCCTCATGGCCTGGCCCGTCCCACCGCCCCCGTCCCTCACTGTTCCCCCGGTGTCCCTGTCTACCCCCTCACCCCTCCCTCCTCCCCGACCGTCTGTCGCCCCCCCTGGGCCCCTGGACAATCGTCACGTTTGCCCCCAAATCCCACCGCCGGACCATCACACTGTGCGTTGGCCACCGGGCCATCGAAACAGGCGGTCGTCGACCCGGCGAGTATCCCATTTTAGGCTAACGCGCAGGCCAACGACTGCCCCTAGCGATGGTCGAGAACTCCGCCCCGGAACTGACAGAAACTGCGGGTGCCCCGGCCCAAGGCTCGTGGCAGTCGGATCACGTGTGTGTCACGTCGTGACGGCTCGAAATCTCACGCTCTGATTGGACGGTCTAGGATCTAGTTGGGCAGAGTGAAGGAGAAGTTGAACCAAGTGCTTGGACTCAGATCGTGTCCAGGACTGCTTTGTCCTGGTCACCGCTCGGCCCCTGAGGAGGTGCGTCGTGCGGCCGTTCCCTCGAGGGGGCTTCAGCTGCGTTCGCCCTCGCAGACCCGTCTTGCCGGCACACAGCCGAGAGCAATCCGGTACCCCAGCGTCCCGGCAGCAGCGGGCTCTCAGTCCCTGGAAGCTGGCCGCTGCGGGGGTCACGGTGGCCATGCCCCTCGCAGCGGGACTCGGCTGCTGGCCGTGGACGGGTCGGCGCTGGCTACGTCGTAAGGGGCGCCCGTCGTGCACCAGCTGGCACAAAATGAGGGCTCGACGCAAAGAACGGGTGTGGCGCGCTCCAGCAGGGGTAGGGGGCCTGGCCGGGGGCCAAGCCCAACCAGTCTGATGGTTCTACTCGGGCGGAGGGGGCAGCGGCAATAGCATCAAGTGCACTCTGTTCATCCCGTCGGAGCTGCTTTTGCATCGAACCGGCGGCGCGCTTGCCTCTGCGAGCGGTTCTGGTGCGCCCTGCTCGCGCCACAAGCTGCATGCATGTGACGGAGATGACGGGGGCGAGAAGGCAAGGGGCGAAACGATGGTGTTTGAGTATTGAGCAACGCACAACAAGGGAAAGCGCTTCTGTACAAACAGTAGGTGCACCCCGCGGGTGCCCAGAGCTGGTGCCTGACATCCAACGCCCTCAGCGTACTCAATCAAAAAAACAGGGGTCGCATCACCTTGGCACATCCCAAGGGTAAAAAACGTTCAAAAAGTACCTCATGGCCAGACGATCGTCAAGCGGGTCCTCCTCACTCGCAGGCGCCGCGGCGATCCCTCGTCGCACACTGAGGTCCAGAAAGTCCGGCACCACGTGGACAACCCGCCGGATGTCGGCGACCGGGACGACGCGCAAGGCACAGTCCGCCTCACCAGGGCGTTGTACCCATCTCAGCCGGGTGCACCCACGCGCAGCGAGTGGACAGCCTGGAACTGGGTTGACTGGCGCCATCTCGCACACAATGGCCACGTCGCCGTCAGGGCGGCGCAGCAGGGCACGAACTTCCCCTACAAAAGCGGTGTTCTCGCCGGTGTTGGCGGAGTAGATGACCGTGTCCAGCCAAGGAGACTCTCGGAAGCAGCGAGAGGCTCGCACGATCTGGGGTGCCCGCCTGCCGCAATCAAACTTTGCGGAGATGCGCACGTGGCCCATGACAGGCACGAAGTGGCCGGGCGGCAGCCCCAGCAAGCTTGAGAGGTTGGCCAGCCCCGGCCGCCGCGAAATGTCCTCGATCCTGCGTTGGTTGAGATGGTGCGCGGTCGTCGGCTGCTGAGCTGCACCACTGGCCGATGCAGAGCTGCCCCCACCGCGTCGAGCAGCGTCAGCAGGGCGCCGCGCTTGAGCCATGGAGCCGGGCGCGCGTCCGCGTTCACCACCAGCGACACCACCAGCTCCGGCAGGGGCACGTCCGTCCCCCGAAGAAACAGAGTCCGAGCTGTCCGTATCCGTACCGGAGCCAGGCAGTTGGCCCACCTGCCTTTGACCAGCGGCCCGCTGAGCAGCAGCATCATCCTCGTCCAGCCGCTCCAGGAGAGCCCGCGACCCTTGCGCCTGCCGCACGAGCTGGGCCGTAAAAGACGCCGGTTGCTTACTCGTGCGCTCGTAGAACGACTTTTCCTGCTTGTGCTGGGACTCGTTCGGCGCCGTGTTGCCGTTCCGCAGGTTGCCGTGCATCCTGATGGCGAGTAGAATGTGGGAGAGAAGGCGGTGGAACTTGGTGCTGTTGACCTGCCCAAGAATGGGGGTGACGTACTCCACGACGAAGCGCGTGGCCTGCTGCGAGATATCCTCTGCCACGTTCAGGGTCAGCGGCGGCGGGACAGAAGATCCGACTTGGCCGGCAATGCGTGAGTACAAGCACGCGTACTCAGCAAACATGTGCGTCACTGCTTCGTGGAGCAGCGTGTCCCCAAACCGTGCACGATACGCCGACCAGTCGTACCTGAAGCCGGGCTTGATCTTGTCCACGTCTTCGTCCTCGTCCGCCTCGTAACCCTGGTCCTCGTCCGGCTGCTGGAGCTCTGCCGCATCCGCGCCGTCCGGCGTGACGTCCGCCGCATGGTCAGGGTTACCGTCCCGTCGCCCGAACAATCCAGCAAACACGAACGGGAGGATGCACACGCCGTCCCGCTGCTGCTTGGCAGTAAAACTGCCCTGCTTCTCCTCCGACCCCACTGCGTACCTGCTCAGGGGATCAAACACACATGCAAAAAGGCGAACCTCAAGAACGCGAGCGGCACGAAAGCAAGTCAGCGAAAGCTCCATAGAACCTGTCCTGGCCGTCAGACAGAATAGGGGAGAGCACCAATGCATACACTGCTGCAAAGAGGTCCACACCGTCGGCTTCCACACCTCGCTCGACATACCCAGGGTCGGCCTTGCATGCTCGACTGCGGCGGCCCATGAACTTCAGCCTCTGGAACGCCACGCGCTTCGTTGCTGCTAGACTGCCGGCCACCGCTCTGCTGCCGGCGCACATGAACGGGAAGAGCTTGATCACTCTGTGCACCAACTGGCGGGTCACTCCCAGATCAAGCACCTGTGTCCGCGGAGAGAATGCAAGCAGCGCAAAGACGCATATAAAACCCATGTAGCGTACGTCAGCCATCGGCGAGCCACCATGCAGTACAAGTGCAGTCATATTCACCAGGAGAGCGAACAACAGAGCAGATTGACGTACGTGCAAAATGTCGAAGCCGACCATGCGGAAGAGCAGGTGAGGCGCTGTCGATAGACCAGCCATACACGCCAGTGCGGGAACGTAGCCGTTGGAGCTATCCACAGCCTCAAGCACGGTGCGTTGCTGTCGGCGCAGCGATTGACGCCGGCAACAAGCTGCTTCGTACTGCCGCTCGAGAGTTGCCACGACGTCTCTCTCCTTTGCAGTCAAAGCGTCAGACGAACCAGCCTTGTCAATGCGGACGTCGCACAGGGAGCAGGGCCGCTCACACTGGCCACCCTTCAAACACAGTACCGCGCGCTCCTCCGGCTGGTCACAAATGTATGCCAGCACCCGAGGAAACGCCACCACAGACCTCCCGCTGCGAGCGTCGCGAACGGATACTCCCTCGTTGCCAGCGACAATGGTGCTCCGCAAAACAAGGTAAAGCACGCGCTGCAGAATGGCGGCGCGGCGCTCCCGCGCACGCTCCTTCCCCGCTGGCTCCTTGAGGGTCTTCACGACAGGGACATAGGCCACCGTCACCCACTTGACCTCTCGTGTGAGGCTGTTAACCAGTCGTACTCTGATGGCGTACAGCTTGTGCGCTGGGAGAAGAATTACAAGGACCAAAAAGAGCACCACAGAGCAATCGCCGGGATGACGACGTCGCCGTCAGTTAGTGGAGCTGTCGCAAACCAAACCCAGCAGCTGAGCTCCCCACCGCAATGGTTGAGAAGGTCATGAGAACATGCACATGATAGACGACTCACTGAGGTGCACGCAGTCCCCTTACCTCCCGACCACGACAGCTGGAAGCTGTCGCTGTACATGTGGATGCCTAGCACGCAACTGCGTGGCCCGTGCTCGTCGACGACAGCCTTCTCTGCCGAGCGGAACGCATCGCCGTCAAGCACGCTCTCGCGCAGGTCGGTTGGCGGTGCAGGCCCCGACTCGCCGCTCCAGAGGCGCACATCCTTGTCCTCACGCATCAAACTGAGGATGACATTCAGGGCAGGCGTGAAGAACGCCTGGTAGGATTGCCCCCCCTCAACTAGCGTGCTCTTGCGCCACAGCTTTTCTCGGACACCAGCATCAATGTCGTCCCTCAGAGCAGACTTGAACGCGCCGACAGAGGGGAACACCTCTCGCAGCTTCTGGTCATGGCCGCTGTCTCTCAGCTGGCCGGGCTGGGTGCCGTCCCAGATGTCGAGGAAGTCGTACAGCTTCTTCTGGTCTGCCAGCGACATCCCACTCTTGCCGACACTCAAGGCAAACCGCTGCAGCGCTCGGAGCCGGACCGTGTTAAACTTTCCCTCCTTCGCGCGCTTGCGCTTGAGGGCCAGCGGAGCAGACCGCTGCCAGTCCCCAAGCTCCTCGAACATTGCGCGCACCTTGGCCTGTAGCGTCGCGTACGCGAAGGTAGGCTCCTGCCGCTGATCAGTCGCACTGCCCGCCTCTCGCCGCCTCTTGCGAGACCGCTTGCCAATGGGGGAGGTGCCCGCAGCAGAGGGGTCGACAACCCTGGCCAGCGCCATAAGGCCGTCCAGCTCCGCCTGCACAGCTGCCTCGATGACCTCAGGGTCCGCGTCACCTTGCACTGGAACCGTGAGAGGGGCAGCAGCGCCGGCTGCCGCTGCAGGCTGCTGAGCGCTCCTTCCGCCGCCAGCTGCCCCACCGTGACGGGCGCCCCCGCGTGATGATGCACGAGGGTGACCTTCAATGGCAATTGGATGTGGCGCTGGAGGGGCGGCCGCAGTTGGCCCCGCAAGCCCAGGTGACCCTGCAGCTTGCGCTGCCATTGCCCTAGCAAGGCGCCGCGTGAGGAGCTTGCGTCGCCGCCGCTCCTGACCCGATGCGCTCCCGCCTCCCGCTGCACGCCCACGTGCCGCTTCGGGATGAGAGGAGTCGTAGTGCCATCGAAGGCCGCCGTATGCGCTCGCCGTGAAGTCACAGATCACGCAATCAAGCTCTTGCCTAGTGGGCGAGACGTCCGACATGTTGCAAGCCGTCCAGGAGGGAGAGGAGTAAAAACAGTTGAGCGTGAGCCGGTGCGCAATGAAGTGAAGATGCAGACGCCGCACAGACAGATAGAGCCGCGCCACACAGAGAAACGACGCAGTACCGGCCCACGGCGCGCGCTGCGGCTGCTGAACACTCGCGCCCCTCAACACGGGCGCGCCCGACGCACCATGAAATAGCACGTCGGCCAATACACATCAAGCGAACGAGCGCCGCTGGACGCCAAGCGCGGGAAGGCTGGGAGGCACAAAAAACACCAGGTCGACCCTAACGTCCATACAGACACGCGGGAAACTGAGCGCCAGCAAGAGAGGGGCAGTCAGCGCGCGCGCTCCAAAACCGGGCACCCAAGAGCTACGCCGTCGGCGGGAACGCTCGGCATATCGCGTGTGCGGCCAAGCGGCGCGACGTGGGCTGACGTCCTCCCGCGGGAGGTCGTGCGGGCAGAGAACTCCCGAAACGCGCGCTGCCCTCCGCACGGTTACGCGAGCCATGCAGTGCCTGCCGAGCGTGAACTCTACCAGGCTGACAGATCATACCAAGGGCGACTCAAAAGGAGGCAACAGGCGGCTCACCCACGGTCCCAGCAGCTCGCGACAGATGGCGCCCTGCTGGCGTCCGTGGCCCCACAGGCAGCCGCGTATCGTGCGGGCCTCCATGTGGCCCAGGACGGTCAAGCACATCGCGCGCATCGGCGGCGAGGGGGACCCGAGGTGAACAATCGCTGCCTCCGCAGCAGGCCGCTCGGGCGGGCGCAGCGATTGGCGCCAACAGGCACCCTGAGTCGTCCGGCGACAGCAACGTCTGGGTCGCAGGGGCGCTGGAGCGCGGCACGACGACCAATGTCATCGGGCGCATCGGAGTCAGGTGCCCCAACAAACGGAGAAAGGCGACCGCTGGCGCTTGGGGAACGATCGCTCGATCCACGCCAAGTGCCCTGACCGCGCGCCGCGCTGTCCACCTGTGGTGGCCAAGCGCTGGCGCCGATCTCGGGATCTGCAAGCGGCCATTCAAATTTTGTAAACTGGAATTCATCCGAGAAATTCATCGTATTCATTTCAAGTGCTCACTCGTCGGCACAAAAGAGGGTTATATCGCACTTAACACGCTGCGTATACGCAGAATGTGCCACATTTCGAAGTTAATAGCACGCGGCGACGTGTTTAAGTGACTACTATTTCGACTTTACTGGAAATTTAATACAAGGACGCGCAGCGACTTGGAATGCTGGCGCGCTGCGCGCGCGTTTCTTGCCGCCTCGGGATCCACCGGGGGTGCGGAGTGGACGCGAGCGCGCCTTGACGCCGTACGTAGGCGGTTCTGGCGTCCACGGACCAACTCGCTGCGGACCGATCCGCTGCTCGGCGCCAAGGCGGATGGACGTCCACGCCTCCTGCTGCCGTGCGCGAGCGCGCCGGGGTGAGTCGGGGTCCAGATCGCCTGATCGGGGCCGTGTGGAGGCGACAGCAAGCCGGTCGGGCACTGGCAGCCGCGCGGCCGCTGTTTTGGCGGCCCCTCGCGTCCGATGAGCACGTTGAGCCGACCGGCCGCCATCGTCGAGACGTTATCGCTTGGGCATGATCGTGCGGCGCGCGGGAAGACTGCGTCCGGCCTGCGCCTAACTTGGGCAACGACGATCTCAGAGGTGAGCTGTGTGCTTCTGCGTGGCAGCGTTGTGTGTGGGCTTGCGCCCCGGCCGTTTGCTTTTTTGCGCGCGCGTCTGGGTGTAGCAGGGGAGTGTGACTTGGCGGCGGTGTTCTGGGCTGACGCCGGTTTCCCTACGGTGTTTTTCCGCTTGGCACTGGATGGCGGAGAGTGATTGCCGCGCGCGTGTGTCCGGCTGCAGATACGCGCGGGCTGTCCCGCGCCACACTGGGCTGCGTGAGCTGGTGCCCGCGCGTGGGCGGCGTCCCGCGCGGGCGAGGGCGACGTGAGTGGCCCGTTCTCGGTCACCGTCGCCTCCCGCTGGGTACAAAGACCCACGCGGTAGCGCGACTGGCCGCCGTTCACCACGCTCCCCACCCCCACATGCTCTGAGCTCTCATCTGCCCCCCCTCGTGCGCCCACTCTTCTGCTCTCTCTTCGTCCGCCCTCTTCTCTCCGCTGCTGCTGCTGGTCGCCGTCCGTTTGTTTGTCCCTGAAGCAAGGTCAACATGGTGGTGCCCGACGGCTACAACGGCGCGCTCGCGGGCTTTAGCGGTGCTCCCTCGCGCCCGCCGACGCCGACGGCGGTGGGCAACCAGCGAGCGTCGGTCGGTGGGGGCGTTGGGCAGGGGGCCGGCTTTGAAACGCCGCGCCCTCACCTGCTGCCCCCGGTCAATGGCCTTCCGGACCCGCATGGTGTGCCCTTCCCCCCGCTCGCTGTGCAGGGTGTCCCCGCGCCGCCGCCGCAGCTGATGGGCTCTCTTCCCTTCTCTGTGCCCACTGACACCTGCCACTTCGGGGCGCCGTACAACCCCGCCCTGCTCAACCCTGACTCCGAGGAGGCAGCGCCGGCTGCGAGCCTTCTGCCGCCGGCCGCGGCGCCCGCGGCTGGGGCTCCCACGCACTCCGCGCGCGTGGTGGCGAGTGTCGACCGAACGCAGCTGGGTGGCCCGAGCACTGCTCTCCCGCGGCCGGTCATTGCCAGCGATGGGCCTGACCCGTTGAGCACTCTGCTCAACACCCTTCCAGCCCCCACCTTGCCGGGCACGCCGCGCCCAGAGCCGAGCCGTGCTGGAACTGGCGCTTTCGTTCGCCCCCCGCAGGCCACTGCTCCTGGCGGGCGTGCGTCCGCCGGGGCCCCCACGATTGGCGTGGCGCCGCCGCCGCTGCCGCCGCCGCCAATGGTGCGGGCCTCTCCTTCGCCCGGTAGCCGTCGGGTGAGTGCTCCCCGCACGCTGTCGGTTGCCTCTCCCGGCGGGCGACTGCCCACCGTTGGGAACGGCACGGCGGGTTTGTCTGCAGTCGGCGCGGCTACTGCGCGTGCGACGCCTGTCCGCGCGACAGCGGCCCGCACGTCGCCCCCGATTGCGCCTTCTGCGCGTACGCAGGGTGCCGCACCGTCGGCAGCGCGCTCGGTGCCTGCTGACGCATCTGGTGCGCGTGCCTCTCCTGGTGCGTCGCCTCCTGCAGGTGCGCGCGGGGGCGATTCTGGGCCGCGCCTTGTTGGCAGCGGCGCGTCGGGCAATGCCCGAGGGGGGTCTGGCCAAAGTGCAGCGCGCAGCGGTGGCCAGCAGAGCAGGAAGGGCAAGGCGCGCAAGGGGACAGCTGCTCAGGCCGCAGCGGCTGCGGCTGGCAGCCAGCGGGCGGTCCCTGCCATGACGCCCACTCTGGGAGTCAACAAGCTTCACGACGGCACTCCGGTCCTGTCAGATTCGGGCTATGCTTTGGCGCACGCTGTTTCTGTGGGGCTGCGGCCGATGCGTCTCGACGTCAACAGCGCGTCTGCGAGCGTGGAGGAGCTCAATGACAACCTCAATGGGTTTGGCCAGCAGCTGCAGACGCAGGGAAAGGTGCTGGAACAGTTGGCCAAGACTGTTCACGCTCTTAAGGCGGACGCGAACGCCGGCATCAACGACATCAAGCACAAGATCGGGCTGGACAAGGGGGACGTCGACGCTATCAAGGCGGACCTTAAGGTGGCCAAGATCAATCAGGCGGAACTGGTGCGCATCCGCAACCGCCTGCGGGCGTACTCCAAGGAAGAGACGGCGAAGACGGAGCTGACGCGTCGCGTCTACCTGAACGCCGACCACTACCTGGACCTGATGCACATGGCGATTGAAGACGAGCTGATGCTCAACGAGGAGGACGCGCGCGTGTACGCTATGAGCCGCAAGGTATACCCGGCGCGCAAGAGCAAGACAACCTCCATGCGCGTGCGGTCGCTGCTGATGCGTAGCCGCTCCCATACGCTGCAGGCGTACAAGGAGACCATCATTCCTGTGTACTTTGAGCACATTGGCGTTTTTTCGCCAGCGCCGCGCTCCAAGAACGGCAAGCGCAGGCGGCAATCGGGCACCGACCTGCATGTCGTGGCGGACTTGATGGACAAGGCTACGGCGGAGGAGTGGTTGAACGACCTCGCCTACATCACGTCGGAGGAGGGCTACCCGGCGATGTTGGCGACGCTGAAGCAGTTCATGATCATGCTTGGTGCGGAAACGCGCGTGGTGGCGTCCAAGAACGTCGGCGGAGGTGAGTACGTCGACTGTACTGTTGGCCACGTCTCGATTGTATGTGCCATTATCCGCGGCGAGCTGGAGAAGGCCGCGGGAATCAAGCCGCAGCGCAGAACCGGCCTGGCGGGGGGCATCTACACGGAGTTTGCGGCAGAGGTCCCGCGCGTCGATGAGTGTCTGCCAATGCACGACCTGCCCGCCCGTGGCCTCCGCCTTGTTGACGGCGGCGACGATGATCGCGGGCAGCTGGCAAAGGACGAGTACGTTGAGGCGCCTGAGATCCTCGAGGAGGAGGCGCTTGACATGGCCGCCTTCGATGCGGGTCTGGTCGATGCCATGGAGGACATGGAGTCCTGATGGATGCGCGTCACTGCGCTGCGAGGGTGGCATCGGTGTCGGTAACGCGCTCACTGTACGGTGAGCGTCAGCTTTTTTATGCACTGTGTGCTTCTCTTGACGCATTGTTTGGAGGGGCATTGTTAGTTTTCTGTGCCACCTAGAGGGTAGCGTTGGTTTTGTATTCTTCTGAGAGTTGCTCATGTACGCGTGTAGTTCCATCTCATTGATGTGCACGGAGCCACCGTTTCAACACCAAGCATCGTTCTTCCAGGGCGTACAGCCCTGCACTGCAACACATGTAGCAGCCGTCGTGTGCTCCAACCACAGCACGCCCTCCTCTTTTCCCCCCCCCCAAGTGGTCCGTCCAAGGCACGACAGTAGTACTGATACAGCAGATCGTGACGTCCTCCGCCCCCCGTGCTGTCCAGGCCATCGTCCCTCTCCCCATAGCAGCGACCACTGCTCAAGCGTGCCGCACAAAAGCGACGGGCGACGGCCGGGTACCCAGCCGTGGTCCAGGCGCGAATGCCCTCAACCCTCGTGCAGCTGCCGACCCTGGCGCTGCGTACACGCAAAGAGCAGCACGGATGACGCAGATGGCGGCAGTTGAGAGGGCGGCGCCTGCGGCAGAGCCGACGACCGCTGCACGGACGGGGAGCGAGATAGACCCCGCTCCACGGCAGGCAGCCGTACCGCGGCAGTGACAGCGATCCAGGACCAGCAGCCGCCCCCATTGATCTCGGGCAGGACCAGTTACTCCGCCGGGTGTTGCATCGAATTCCAATTCGTCACCCAGGAGAAGGACTGCGGAACATAGACTGTTGATTGGCCCACAGCTCTGACACGGTCGCGAGTTCGTGACATGGCAGGGTGGCACGGGCGGTGCAAGAGGGCCCAACGCAGGGGCGAAATCGCCTCCCCATCAATGTCCATCAAAGACTGGTGTCGTTGGGCGTTTTTGGTGCATCGCTGGCGTAACGCAACTGGCCGTCGATTTTAGCTTGGGGCAAACGTGACGATCGCGGCCCTCCCGGGGTCCCCCCCCGCGTCCGCTGGAGTCCCACAGCTCCCCCCATGTCCCCCCCATCCCCCCATCCCCCCCCGTCCCCGAGGTCACCCCCACTGACCCCGGCCGACGTCGTGTGCGCACAGAGTCATTTTACGCCCCTGACGCCCCCCACCTTCCCCCCCGTGCTCCCCTCCCGTCCCCCCGGCCCCCTGTCCTCCCCAATACCAGCACCCGACTCAAACAGTCCCCCCCCCCCCCCCTTCCTCCGCCACCTCTGCACACAGTCGCTCTTTTCCCGGGTCGCGCCGCCCCGCCGCCCCCCCTTGTTCCCCCACTCCGTTCCCTCTCTGTCCCCAAGCTTCCCCTATGTCACCCCGGTCCCTCCATCTCCCCCCGTCCCGGCGGACTGCCCCCCGCTCACGCCGACCGACCCAGTGCTTGCACATTGTCCTTTTACGCCCTCGCCGCCTCCCCCCGCCCCGCGGTCCTCCACCCGTCCCCCCGGTCTACCCTTCCTCGCCGTCACCAACGCCCGGCACAGGGCCCACCCCCGCTTCCTCCCCTCCGCCCCCACCTCTACACATAGTTGCTCTTTGTCCGGGTCGCCCCCCTCCAGCGCCCCCCTCTATTTTTCGCTCTCTCTCCCCCATCCCCACCACTCCCCGCGGTCGCACACGTCCTACTCTCCCCCGCTGCCCGCCCCTGCCCCTCTTTTTCATTTCCCCGCCTCACCCCCACCGCCTCGCTTGTGCCCCACCCACGCAGCTCCCGTCCTCCCCTTCCCCCACCGCTTCCTGCGTCCCGCCAACCATTCTCCCCACCTCCCCCGAGTGAAAAGAATAGGTCCTCCCCCACCGTGTCCGCTCTCAGGGCCATCTTCTCTTGGTCGCGGTTCTCTATAGATACCCCCCTTCTATTTTTTGTTGCCCGCGCCTGGGGCCTCTGAACGCGCCTCCCGGCACTGTTCCTCTACGCCCCTCACCCCCCTCGTTGTCTACCACTACCTTTTCTTCCGCTTTCACGGACTCCCTCCTCCCCAACCATCGCAGACCGCTTCCTCATCCCACCATATTGTCCCCCCCACCTCCCTTTTACCTGCTCGCCCTACACACCCATCGAAAGATGAAGAACCCCCCCCTCCCCCCCCTCGCTCCCTCCCCACCCTCCCCTACCTCCGATCCGCAGTCCGACCGTCTTTTTCCTGATTCCCCACGCCTCATCACATACTCATTCCCATGATCCCTCACCCCCTGCTCGCCGCCCAGTCCTGCACATCCCCCACAGCCAGACTCCCCCCGGCACGCGGCCCCCTCGCGGCCCCACGCTTTATCACACTGTAACATCTCGCACCCACCCCTTGCACCTCCCCCGCCCACCTCGACAGCGTCCCACTCCGCAAGGCTTGCTTACAGCGCAATAAGTAGCCCTTCCTCCGACCCCTGTTTATCCTTTTCAACGATGAACGCCCGCCGCGTTCATCCTTTTCATCGATGAACGCTGCGAATACCGCCATGTGATTGGCTGCCCGGAGGCGTTCGTCCTCCGAAAGAGTGAACGCCTTCCGTGCGGGGCCCCGTATCCACCCTCCAAAAAAGAGACCCTCTTGGGCGCTCACGAGATCGAGAAGAGCCATGTGATCTACTCGCCTCTGGCGTGGAAATTTTCTGGGCAGGGCGAGCGCTGCCCCAAGGGCTACTCCCCGGCGTCCCCCGGTCCAACGCACTGGCAGAGTACACTGCGGACCGCACGCACTGTCAACTGCTGTGAAACGCTCCGTACCGGCACCGTTTCGGGCCAAAAAACGGAGGCCTCCCTGTGGCCCCCTACACGTCATTCCCCGAACGCCGGTGACCGTTACACGACGGCCCGGTTCGCGCCCAGAAACAAACCGTTGTGATGCGCCCCCCCACAGTCTAGTCCCTCGCGCGTCTACCTCTCAGCCCACGACCACTCCCCTCGTGTGCCTATCGCCCTGTGTGTGTTCCTCTCCTTGTGCAGCACCCTCCCCTGCAGTGGCCTTTACGACACTTCTCTTGCACGGTCGCCTCCGCCGTCGAGCATCTCGCCCACGCCACCATGTCTCCCGTAGCCCCCATCTCTACCGACCCCAAGGCAGGGAGCGCGTCTGGCGCCGCATTGGCTCCCCTTGCGGCTGCCACCCCCTCTGCTGCTGTCCTGAGCTCTGCTTCCAATGCTGTCTCGCCTGTCGCTGTGTCTGCTTCAGCAGAGGCTGGCGCCCTATCCTCTGGCCGGCCTCTGGCTGCCTCCTCTGCCGGCGCTCCGGCCCCTGTCCCTGCGCACGCTTCCGCTGCGGCCGTCATCGTCCGCACCGACCCCGTCCCTGTCCCCGCGCCGACCGCCGACGGTGTCCCGGCCACGGCGGCCGCCCCTGTCCCCGCTACTGGCCCTGTGCTGGCCGCCGACGCTGCGAGTGCGGTCGTCCCTGCCCCTGCTTCTGCTGCGTCTGTCCCTCTTCCTGGTTGCGGCCCTGGCGCCGCGCCGCTCGCCGCTGCGACTGTCGCCGACGCCCCTGCCGCTGCCACAGCGGCCGACGTCCCAGCGCATGACGCTGAGGAGGGTGGCTTTACTTGCGTCCCGGCGTCCACTGCTGACGACGCCGACGTCAACCACGCGGACACGGACAACGTCTTTTACATTTGGTCTCATGCCGTGGGCGTCGTGTGCGTGCCGTGTGACACGACCTTTTTCGACGCCGTCTTGTTTGGTCACCATGTTCGCGCTGGGCCGCACAAGGCAGCCCTGGAAAAGATGGGCCGCGACGACGCCCAAGTGACCGCCCCTGAGGACAGTGGCGTGGCCGCTCGCCTGGCCAGTGTCCCAACGGTGGGCGCTGCTGCCGCGCGTGCAGCGCTGGCTGTCAAGCCCACAGGCGACCAAGTTGGGCTCAGGGAGCGGTACTCTCCCCGTGCCTGGCCCGCGGGCCCCGCCGCTGCACACGTACCAGCCGTCCCTGCCCTTTCGATTGCCACCGGTCTCCACGCGTGCTACACCTGCCGGTCAATGGCGCCGAGTGCACAGGGCGTGCACAAGGCGGTAACGCGTCGGGCGTCGGGAGCGCTGCGGCCGTCGTCCGCGTCGCCTACTCTGGCGACCGACGCTACGGACGCGTGCCCCAACACGTGCTTTTACATTGTGTCTGGTCAGACGCTCAAGCGGGGCAACAAGACGTGCTTTTTCCCTGTCTCATGCGGCTTGCCATCGCAAGTGGCCGCCGCTGCGGTGGATGTCAGAGACGTGGCCGGCGCTCAGCTCCCCACCGCCATTGGCGCTCCCGTGCCCTCTGCTTCCGACGCAGCCCCCGACGCCGCCGCCTCCGCCGCCGCCGACGCCGCCGCCGCTGCCGCTGCCGCCACTGGAGTGGCCGACGCACCGCAGGTGCGGCCTCCTCAAGTCAACCCGCCTGTGTCTTTGGATGCTTTTCTTGGCGCGTCGTCGACGTTCCACTCCCCCCTGGAACGGCTGCCCTCATCCGAGGCTTCCAATGACACCCAGGCGGGCGGCCTCCTCCACATGGAGCGGTACGAAGTTTCTCTCAAGGACCTTGGCTGGACCGCCGCTGCCGTGGCCGACCACTTTTCGCTGCTCGACGTGCACGGCCCAGAGGGTCGTCAACATTGCGACCGCCCCGTGTACGTGACGCTCCGCGCCGGCATCCAGCGGGAGACGGACGCTGCCATTGCATTTCTTCGTAGCCGCAGCGCCTCGGTGCTCTCGCGCAAAATGCGTCTGTCGTCGGCCGGGGACGAGAGCGGCCGCGCCTTCAACGTCAACCTCCGGCCCGACACTGTTCAACGGTAC
Organism: Pyropia haitanensis; assembly: GCA_008729055.1. Classification (NCBI taxonomy): domain Eukaryota; phylum Rhodophyta; class Bangiophyceae; order Bangiales; family Bangiaceae; genus Pyropia; species Pyropia haitanensis. The sequence goes on along the minus strand of SDUX01000015.1, from coordinate 32,262 downwards.
GTGCGGGACACGTCCATCCTGCTCTTGGTGGTCATGGACATTGTGCGCCTCGGCCACCGCTGCGCCGCAGACATTGTCGCAGACGACCGCCGCGTCCCTACCTTATCGGCCGCATCCGTCTCGGCCGCAGACGCTCTCACCTTGGCGCTTGACGCTCAAGAGGTGGCATCCGCGTGCGGCGGTGATGCAGGTCAAGGTGGTCAAGAGCTTTTGCTGGGTGGCGCTCTGGCCTCCCCCGCTTCCGACACGGGGCCTCTCTTCCAGGCCTTCTTGCTCGCCCTCTTTCACGAGGAGTACGACCCCCGCGCCCGACGGGGTGACCCAGCCTGCAAAGGCCAGTCGGACGTTGAGCCGGTGATGCCCTTTGTTGCGGTGGTGTACGGCTCCCTCGGTCTCAGCCGCACCGACCCCGCCCGGTACGCCGACGCCAGCAACGCGCAGCGGCTGACTGCTGCACTGCTCTTTTCCATCAAGATCACCAACACCCTCTACTACATGGCACATAGCGAGGCGTCGTCGGACACATCGTTTGCCGCGATTGCGCGCAAGTCTGACCCCTCCCGTGTCACGGCCGCCGCCTACGTCGTCCACCTGTCGAGCATGGCCGAGGCCATTGGGCGGAGCGAGATAATCGCACCCGTCTTTCTCCCTTGTGACGACGCGTCGCATGCGCCGCCTGTCGCGGCGGGGTCACCGGCTCAGGAGCGCCCCGTGTGCGGCACCCTGTTGGGAGCGCAGCTCCACATGAGCACCCGAGAGCTCGGCCGCCGCCTAGAGAGCCTCCACGCCGTCATTTTTTCCCTCTTCCGGGAGCTGTCTGGCGGGTACGACCCCGCGGGGAGTGGCTTTTGGGCCGACGCCATCCGCCTGGTGGACCGCCCATCGGCGCACGCGCCGGGGGTAGGCTTTCTTCAGCTCCCCCAAAACCGGCAGCTGGTACGGCGGCGGCTGTCGCACTTTGTGGCATCTGGCGCCCTCGAGTCGGCTGCCTGCCCAGTGCGCCCCGTGCAGGGCCCTGCAGCCAGCGCTAGCGCCACCGCGCCGCTGCCCGCAGAGGTGGCGCGCGGCGCCATTGCGCGCTGGGAAGCAAAGGCCGAGCGGCTGCGCGCCCTATTGTGGGCTGCCATGCACGTTGCAGGCGGCTCGCCGGGCCGCCAAACCGAGGACGCGGCGCTTAAGGTGGTTGCCTCTTCCGCGCGTGCCCGTCGAAGCCTGTTTGTCCACGCCGGGAGCGTTCTTACGGTGCTGACGTACAGCAAGGGGCAGTCCCGCGGGGAGGGCAGGGGCCGCCCCGTTCTTCGGTGGATGGACGCCAAGACGTCCTCCCTCATTTTGCTGGTGCTCGTGTTCCTGGACCCGCTGCAAGCCTATGTGTCTCGCGCCACCCGAGTCTCCCACAACGGCGACAGCGTCGGTGGGGTTGGCGGCGCAGCCGCTGTCACCGCCAGCGGCGTGAGTACGCTCGCCGGGCACGCGGAGGAGGTGGACCGGGCTCTCCTCTTTCGCGACGCCCGTGGTGTGCAGCTGTCCCCCTATGTGCTGAACAAGGCACTAGAGTCGGGCTTGCTGGACGGCCTCCGGGAGCAGTCGGGGTCGTATGTGGGCGTCCGTATCTTGCGACAGTTCCTCGCAGGCATCACCAAGATGGCAACTGGCTACGACATCCTGAGCCACGACATTGGCGCTGACGGGCCCGGAGGCGGCACAGATGGCGTTGTAGCCGACATTGGGAGAGTGCTCGACGCCCAGGCTGGCCACACATCCACAACCGCCACGCAGCGGTATGCTGGCCTCGAGGACCTGGCGGTCAATGAGCTGACGGCGGCAAGCGTTTTTTGGGTTTGTCGAGCCAGCTCGTGGTGGCACACCTCTATGGACGTCGAGTCGCGCCATCATGTGGACGGTCTGCGGCACCCGCTCCATCCGTCGAGGGATTCTGGACGGCCGCCGGTGTTCAGGCCATCGCCCCCACCATTTGGCCGCCCCGTCCGACACCCCCTCGCCGGCGCAGCCGCCGCTGCCGATGGCCACGTCCCCACACCCCTTGGAGACGCATGCATGGGCACAGCAGGTGGAGTTGGCGGGGCGGCATCGAGCGCCGCCACACTGGCAGTAGCCTCTGCCTCCGTGGTGGCTGCAGCCCCTACGTTGGGCTGCCGCGCATCCCGCATGTCCCCTTCTGCAGCAGAGGCGGCTGTGGATGCGGCAGCCCGGCTGGTATACGGGCCTGGCGGCTTCAAGTCTCCCACGCAGCGCCTAGCGACAGTTCGTACGTTTTGCGCCCGTGACGCTGTGACGCAGCTGACAGTTCTTCCGACGGGGGGCGGCAAGAGTGCCACCTTTCTGCTCGTCGCATACATTGAGGCCGCGGCGGCATCAAACGCTGCTGCACAAGCCGAGCACCAGCACGACGCCGCCAAGCAGCAGCAGTACGAGCTGCATCAGCACGAGCAGCACCGGCGGTCGGTAGGGGCGGCTGTGGCGCAGGTCAACGGAGGAGGCTCTGGCTGCGGCGGCTGCGCAGCCGCTGGTGCTGGTGCTGGCCTCGCCTCCCCGATGGGTAGTCGCGGGGCGGCAGCCGCAGCCGACTTTTCTCGACGAGCTTCCCTGTGGTGTCCCACCGTGACCATTGTGCTGACAACTACGCGGGCGGTCAGTGCCACCATCCTCGATGCTGCCGCCCGCATGCCCGTCCGCGCTGGGTCGTGGGCGCAGCGCCTGGCGCCTGACGTGGCGGTGGTGGTGGTGGATGCCACCGTCATTGTTCGTAACCGAGCTCAGTTTGTGGCTCTCATCCGCGGCCTCGACGCGCAAGGTCGGCTGGGACGAGTGGTCATTGATGAGGTGCACCTTTTGGGTCTGTGGGGCTCGTTTCGGCACCCATTGGTGTTTGTCAAGGACGTGCTGGCGAGCTTGCCGTGTCCGCTTATTCTCTTGACTGCCACCGCCCCTGTGCGGTGAGTACAGCCGCTGCTGGCCGCAACGGGTTGGACTCCCTCCCGCCCCGTGGCCATTCTACGACCACCGTCAACGCGGCGGGCCAACCTGCGCTACTGTGTCGAGCCGTCTCCGGTGCCGTTTACCAAGCGGGGTGGGGGGACGTCTTCGACACCCTACGAGGTGTCGCCCCTCCACATGGCTGTCGCAGACCGCGTCCTCGAGCAGATAAGCACCATGCGTGCGCCCAGCGGGGACCTGCACAGCCGGTGTGCCGTCGTGGGCGTATTTCTCGAGACCGTCCTGCATTTGGAGGGCATCTCGGACGCGCTCGCCATTGCACTCGCGATGGCCGATGGTCCCGAGATGCCGGACGTCGACGTGCTGCGCTTCCATTCCCGAGTGGACGGCGCCCAGTTGGTGGTTGGCGGCGCGCCTGGATCAAGGGGCGAGGCACCCATGGCGGCGGAGGAGGACGTCGGCTCAGGCGCGGCACGGACAGCACGTGGAGCCCGCGAGTCGCTTCCACGGCAAGCGCGTGCACGTCCGGAGATTGTCAATGGCGACATTTCTACTGTCCACGTTGTCCAAGCCACGACGTCCGTATCGACCTGCACTGGTGGCAGAGATAATCGCCGGGCAGAGGCCGGCTCCCTGGGGGCTGGCGAGGCGGCAGGCAGCGGCTCACCGCCGTGGATTGCGGCCGAGCTTCAGCGCAAGCGGGGCGGGGTCGGCGTCATTGTCGTTGTGGGCTCCCCTGGTATTTCAACCGGCACGGACTTTGCCAACATGAGTTGGGGCTTCTTCCTTGGCGCCCGAAACCTCATGACGCTGGTGCAAGCGTCTGGGCGTCTCTCGCGGAGCCTTCGCGAAGGGGGCACGGCTGTTGTGTGGAACCCCGACGGGTACTCGGACATGCCGCACCAACACGACGCCCGAGAGGCCGTCATTGGGCTGGATCAGCTGGGTGACTTTGACCGCTGGGCGGCCCTAGAGGTGGACAGCGGGCCGCTGCCATGCCGCCGCGCGTACCTCGACGAGGTGATGGACGGAGTGGAAGCAGCGGACGCCGTGTCGTGCATTCAAGGCGGCTTTGCGCTCTGTGACGTGTGTACACACGCGAGCAACAGGCCTCTGGCTGGTCTGGCCACCGCCGCGATGTCCATTGTCGGACAAGGCTCCCGAAACTCGCACGCGTCTCCACTGGGAGCTGCGGCCTTTCGGGCGGTTCCCCCGTCGCCTGTCATTCCATCTCTTCCTCTCGCAGGCGCCGACGCTGCAGGACGTCTGCGGAGCTCCAGCCCGTGGCGCTCGCAAGAGGCAGCCCCAACCCCAGAGAGGCGGAGGCTAGCATACTCGGGACAGTTTCAAACGCCTTCCCGCCAAGTGCGTCAGCGGATCGGGCCTGCCTCATGGTCGGCGACGACAGCGCGTGCAGAGGCACCTGCGCCCGTGTAGGGCGGCCGACTGCAGGCTGTGAATCTGGCGCAAAGCAGTGTGCGAGCCACGTCGGCAGGCGGAACGACGGCTGGGCTGGAGCACAGCGCTCTCGTCCAGTCTCACCTTGTGCAGCGTCGCCTTGTCGTCGATCGAACCCCCGTCGACGGCGTTGGTGCCCGCTGCAGAGACGGGCGGACGGTTAGTCTTGGTGGCGCGCCGGCCTCCTCGGCGACCCGGCCGCCTTTGGCGGCTGCGTGCCCGGGCACCCCGGGCACTCTGCATGTTGCCAATGTGCAAGTACGGGACGCTACGGTTCAAGCGTTGGAGTTTGGCCGGCGAGCCGCTAATGCGATCTTGAATAGCCGCCAGGCGGATAGCGTACGGCCTTGCCCAGCGTGCTGCGCCTTCCGTGTCGCGTCGGTTCCTGCAAGGCGGCATACGCCGGCCGCCTGTTTCAAGAATATTTGCTGTTCGTGCTTGCGGACGTCTCGGTACGTGTCGGCGGCTTCGGCGGAGCGTCCATTGGACAACGTGTGCTCAACGCCTAGTGCCGAGTGCAGGAATGTGTCCCCCCCGTGGATTCCTGTGTACCCAGAGCAAGGCGAGCCCGAAGGTACGTGTACGGGGTGTGGGCTGCCACCAAGCGTGGTCATCCCATCTGTTGGGGTTTTTGGTCTGCACGCTCGAGGACAACGCGGCAACCTCAAGTGCCCATGGGCGTTTACCATTCGTGTGGCAATGCTGCAAATGGCACGTGCCCGTACGGGCATGACGATGCAGCGGCCGCTCTTTTCTGTCGCCCTTCAGCAGCGCTGCCACACTGCTTGGACGTGGCCTGACGACGCGCCGGGGGCAGACGACGCGGTGAGGCGCTGCGTACGCCTTCCCCCAAGGAATATCCTCGACTGGGGCGACTCCCTAGACGGTGTGTCTTCACGGTCATTTGCACAGTGGTTGACATCCGGGTTGACGCTGCCCAACGTTGTGCTGTTTGCGCCTGTGCTGGCGAACGCTTTGGGAGTGTTGCCTCTCTAGTGTCTGTACACGGTATAAAAAAGTCGTGCCAATGTTTACTGGTACCATGGGCATGCAAAGGGGTCGACTCAGAATGGGCACCCCAAGTGAGTGTTTATAGTACTATAAACACTCACTTGGCTCGGCCCGGAAATCCTTACAGTGGAATCAAGTCCCAACGCAATTGATTTCTACTTGTTGTACCAGGATTCCCAATTGGTACTTTTCAGGTCACCGGCGTTAAATGCATTGCTCTATTCTGGAAGTTGCTCAGGCAGGCGCTTCATCGTGGCCTCGGGCATACACGTGAGAATAGTGGGACGGCGTTGTGGTGCCTCAAACACAGATCGCTGCCACGGGAGGGGTGCTGAATGTGCCGCTGTGCGCGATTTGTTTTGCCGAGTGGTCAATTGGACTTTATAAATGGTTTTGCGAATTTGGAATTACAAACAACTCGTCTGGCGGGGGGGTCGGACGCCGAGCCGACGTTTACAGTACTGGAAACCGTCTTGACTCGTTTCCCGTCGGCGATGACGCTCGTGGTGCCCGCCTGCTCTGTTGCCTTGGGGTTTGCCGTGCATGCTCTCTTGCAGCGGTCGTCTTCCCCCGATCTCTGTGTGGCGTGTGTGCGCGCTCGTGTGTGCTTGCTCGCGGCGTGGGCGTTTGTGGTACTGCGGTGCGGTGCCCTGTGGCATCGCGGGCAGCCGTGCGTCCGTGGTGTGTGGTCCGTAGGTGTGTGTTTTGGGCGCCCGGCGGGTGGGGGTGGGTGCGTGCCTGCGGCTGCGGCCTGCGGGTGGTGCTTGCGCGTCGGCCTCGCGGGGACGCGGGGAGCGGTGCCTGCGGCGTGGGCGTGTGTGTGCTACCGCGGTGGGGGGGCAGGTGGCTTTGCGGGCGTCTGTGTGTCCGTCGTGCGTGTGAGCGGTTGGTGCCCCTGGGCGTAGTTGTGGCGCTCACGCCCGCGGGGCGGCGGTGCTCGCGTCTGCGCCTTGCGGGTGGTGCTTGCGCGTGTGCCTCGCGGCGACGCGGGGAGCGGGGCCCGCGGCGTGCGCGTGTGTGCGGTACTGCGGTGGGGCGGCTGGTCGCTTTGCGGGCGGCTGTGTGTCCGTGGTTGGTGTGGGTGGTTGGTGCCACTGGGCGTTTGTGGCGGTGGTGCCCGCCGGGCGGCGGTGCTTTGCAGTTTCGGAAACTTCTTGCCCCCAATTGTCCATTTCGGTCCCAAAATTGCCCACTTTTTGCCCACTGTTTGCCCACTTCTTACCCACTTCCTACCAACTTTTGCCCACTTTTGCCCACTTTTGCCCACTTTTGCGTGTACACCAATGCTGCGCACGATCCGGCTGCCGAATTGGCTCGCATACTTTGTTCCAGCCATAGATCCGCCCGCTCGACGTCCTCGGTTTGACCCGCATGGTCGTGCATGAGGTGGTTGGCCGCTTCTTACCCACTTTTGCCTACATTTGCCCACTTTTGCCCACTTTTGCGTGTACAGCAATGCTGCACGCGATCCGGCGGCCGAATTGGCTCGCATCCTTTATTCCAGCCATACATCCGCCCGCTCGATGTCCGACGTTCCACCCGCACGGTCGTGCATGGGGTGGTTGGCCGACCCGGTTGTTGGCGCGTCCGTTGGATGCAACGAGTGTTTTGTGGAGCGCCGGTGTCCACGTGTCAAGTTTGTGGGATGGTTTTCGGCACGTGGGGGTCCCGACAGCCAGGTGCGACGGACGGTGCCAAAATTTCCGCCCTCACACCGTCCACGCCAGTGTGACCAGCGGGACGCGCAGTGGACAGTGTGGGTGGCGCGGCGCCTTTTCTGGCCACTGTTGGACCACTTTCTGGCCACTTTCACGTCCATTTTCTTTGCAGTTTTGGAAACTTCTTGCCCCCAATTGTCCATTTCGGTCCCAAAATTGCCCACTTTTTGCCCACTGTTTGCCCACTTCTTACCCACTTCCTACCCACTTTTGCCCACTTTTGCCCACTTTTGCCCACTTTTGCGTGTACACCAATGCTGCGCACGATCCGGCTGCCGAATTGGCTCGCATACTTTGTTCCAGCCATAGATCCGCCCGCTCGACGTCCTCGGTTTGACCCGCATGGTCGTGCATGAGGTGGTTGGCCGCTTCTTACCCACTTTTGCCTACATTTGCCCACTTTTGCCCACTTTTGCGTGTACAGCAATGCTGCACGCGATCCGGCGGCCGAATTGGCTCGCATCCTTTATTCCAGCCATACATCCGCCCGCTCGATGTCCGACGTTCCACCCGCACGGTCGTGCATGGGGTGGTTGGCCGACCCGGTTGTTGGCGCGTCCGTTGGATGCAACGAGTGTTTTGTGGAGCGCCGGTGTCCACGTGTCAAGTTTGTGGGATGGTTTTCGGCACGTGGGGGTCCCGACAGCCAGGTGCGACGGACGGTGCCAAAATTTCCGCCCTCACACCGTCCACGCCAGTGTGACCAGCGGGACGCGCAGTGGACAGTGTGGGTGGCGCGGCGCCTTTTCTGGCCACTGTTGGACCACTTTCTGGCCACTTTCACGTCCATTTTCTTTGCAGTTTTGGAAACTTCTTGCCCCCAATTGTCCATTTCGGTCCCAAAATTGCCCACTTTTTGCCCACTGTTTGCCCACTTCTTACCCACTTCCTACCCACTTTTGCCCACTTTTGCCCACTTTTGCCCACTTTTGCGTGTACACCAATGCTGCGCACGATCCGGCTGCCGAATTGGCTCGCATACTTTGTTCCAGCCATAGATCCGCCCGCTCGACGTCCTCGGTTTGACCCGCACGGTCGTGGATGAGGTGGTTGGCCGCTTCTTACCCACTTTTGCCTACATTTGCCCACTTTTGCCCACTTTTGCGTGTACAGCAATGCTGCACGCGATCCGGCGGCCGAATTGGCTCGCATCCTTTATTCCAGCCATACATCCGCCCGCTCGATGTCCGACGTTCCACCCGCACGGTCGTGCATGGGGTGGTTGGCCGACCCGGTTGTTGGCGCGTCCGTTGGATGCAACGAGTGTTTTGTGGAGCGCCGGTGTCCACGTGTCAAGTTTGTGGGATGGTTTTCGGCACGTGGGGGTCCCGACAGCCAGGTGCGACGGACGGTGCCAAAATTTCCGCCCTCACACCGTCCACGCCAGTGTGACCAGCGGGACGCGCAGTGGACAGTGTGGGTGGCGCGGCGCCTTTTCTGGCCACTGTTGGACCACTTTCTGGCCACTTTCACGTCCATTTTCTTTGCAGTTTTGGAAACTTCTTGCCCCCAATTGTCCATTTCGGTCCCAAAATTGCCCACTTTTTGCCCACTGTTTGCCCACTTCTTACCCACTTCCTACCCACTTTTGCCCACTTTTGCCCACTTTTGCCCACTTTTGCGTGTACACCAATGCTGCGCACGATCCGGCTGCCGAATTGGCTCGCATACTTTGTTCCAGCCATAGATCCGCCCGCTCGACGTCCTCGGTTCGACCCGCACGGTCGTGGATGAGGTGGTTGGCCGCTTCTTACCCACTTTTGCCTACATTTGCCCACTTTTGCCCACTTTTGCGTGTACAGCAATGCTGCACGCGATCCGGCGGCCGAATTGGCTCGCATCCTTTATTCCAGCCATACATCCGCCCGCTCGATGTCCGACGTTCCACCCGCACGGTCGTGCATGGGGTGGTTGGCCGACCCGGTTGTTGGCGCGTCCGTTGGATGCAACGAGTGTTTTGTGGAGCGCCGGTGTCCACGTGTCAAGTTTGTGGGATGGTTTTCGGCACGTGGGGGTCCCGACAGCCAGGTGCGACGGACGGTGCCAAAATTTCCGCCCTCACACCGTCCACGCCAGTGTGACCAGCGGGACGCGCAGTGGACAGTGTGGGTGGCGCGGCGCCTTTTCTGGCCACTGTTGGACCACTTTCTGGCCACTTTCACGTCCATTTTCTTTGCAGTTTTGGAAACTTCTTGCCCCCAATTGTCCATTTCGGTCCCAAAATTGCCCACTTTTTGCCCACTGTTTGCCCACTTCTTACCCACTTCCTACCCACTTTTGCCCACTTTTGCCCACTTTTGCCCACTTTTGCGTGTACACCAATGCTGCGCACGATCCGGCTGCCGAATTGGCTCGCATACTTTGTTCCAGCCATAGATCCGCCCGCTCGACGTCCTCGGTTTGACCCGCACGGTCGTGGATGAGGTGGTTGGCCGCTTCTTACCCACTTTTGCCTACATTTGCCCACTTTTGCCCACTTTTGCGTGTACAGCAATGCTGCACGCGATCCGGCGGCCGAATTGGCTCGCATCCTTTATTCCAGCCATACATCCGCCCGCTCGATGTCCGACGTTCCACCCGCACGGTCGTGCATGGGGTGGTTGGCCGACCCGGTTGTTGGCGCGTCCGTTGGATGCAACGAGTGTTTTGTGGAGCGCCGGTGTCCACGTGTCAAGTTTGTGGGATGGTTTTCGGCACGTGGGGGTCCCGACAGCCAGGTGCGACGGACGGTGCCAAAATTTCCGCCCTCACACCGTCCACGCCAGTGTGACCAGCGGGACGCGCAGTGGACAGTGTGGGTGGCGCGGCGCCTTTTCTGGCCACTGTTGGACCACTTTCTGGCCACTTTCACGTCCATTTTCTTTGCAGTTTTGGAAACTTCTTGCCCCCAATTGTCCATTTCGGTCCCAAAATTGCCCACTTTTTGCCCACTGTTTGCCCACTTCTTACCCACTTCCTACCCACTTTTGCCCACTTTTGCCCACTTTTGCCCACTTTTGCGTGTACACCAATGCTGCGCACGATCCGGCTGCCGAATTGGCTCGCATACTTTGTTCCAGCCATAGATCCGCCCGCTCGACGTCCTCGGTTTGACCCGCACGGTCGTGGATGAGGTGGTTGGCCGCTTCTTACCCACTTTTGCCTACATTTGCCCACTTTTGCCCACTTTTGCGTGTACAGCAATGCTGCACGCGATCCGGCGGCCGAATTGGCTCGCATCCTTTATTCCAGCCATACATCCGCCCGCTCGATGTCCGACGTTCCACCCGCACGGTCGTGCATGGGGTGGTTGGCCGACCCGGTTGTTGGCGCGTCCGTTGGATGCAACGAGTGTTTTGTGGAGCGCCGGTGTCCACGTGTCAAGTTTGTGGGATGGTTTTCGGCACGTGGGGGTCCCGACAGCCAGGTGCGACGGACGGTGCCAAAATTTCCGCCCTCACACCGTCCACGCCAGTGTGACCAGCGGGACGCGCAGTGGACAGTGTGGGTGGCGCGGCGCCTTTTCTGGCCACTGTTGGACCACTTTCTGGCCACTTTCACGTCCATTTTCTTTGCAGTTTTGGAAACTTCTTGCCCCCAATTGTCCATTTCGGTCCCAAAATTGCCCACTTTTTGCCCACTGTTTGCCCACTTCTTACCCACTTCCTACCCACTTTTGCCCACTTTTGCCCACTTTTGCCCACTTTTGCGTGTACACCAATGCTGCGCACGATCCGGCTGCCGAATTGGCTCGCATACTTTGTTCCAGCCATAGATCCGCCCGCTCGACGTCCTCGGTTTGACCCGCATGGTCGTGCATGAGGTGGTTGGCCGCTTCTTACCCACTTTTGCCTACATTTGCCCACTTTTGCCCACTTTTGCGTGTACAGCAATGCTGCACGCGATCCGGCGGCCGAATTGGCTCGCATCCTTTATTCCAGCCATACATCCGCCCGCTCGATGTCCGACGTTCCACCCGCACGGTCGTGCATGGGGTGGTTGGCCGACCCGGTTGTTGGCGCGTCCGTTGGATGCAACGAGTGTTTTGTGGAGCGCCGGTGTCCACGTGTCAAGTTTGTGGGATGGTTTTCGGCACGTGGGGGTCCCGACAGCCAGGTGCGACGGACGGTGCCAAAATTTCCGCCCTCACACCGTCCACGCCAGTGTGACCAGCGGGACGCGCAGTGGACAGTGTGGGTGGCGCGGCGCCTTTTCTGGCCACTGTTGGACCACTTTCTGGCCACTTTCACGTCCATTTTCTTTGCAGTTTTGGAAACTTCTTGCCCCCAATTGTCCATTTCGGTCCCAAAATTGCCCACTTTTTGCCCACTGTTTGCCCACTTCTTACCCACTTCCTACCCACTTTTGCCCACTTTTGCCCACTTTGCCCACTTTTGCGTGTACACCATGCTGCGCACATCCGCGCCGAATGCTCGCACTTGTTCCAGCCATAGATCCCCGCTCGACTCCTCGTTGACCCGCATGGTCGTGCATGAGGTGGTTGGCCGCTTCTTACCCACTTTTGCCTACATTTGCCCACTTTTGCCCACTTTTGCGTGTACAGCAATGCTGCACGCGATCCGGCGGCCGAATTGGCTCGCATCCTTTATTCCAGCCATACATCCGCCCGCTCGATGTCCGACGTTCCACCCGCACGGTCGTGCATGGGGTGGTTGGCCGACCCGGTTGTTGGCGCGTCCGTTGGATGCAACGAGTGTTTTGTGGAGCGCCGGTGTCCACGTGTCAAGTTTGTGGGATGGTTTTCGGCACGTGGGGGTCCCGACAGCCAGGTGCGACGGACGGTGCCAAAATTTCCGCCCTCACACCGTCCACGCCAGTGTGACCAGCGGGACGCGCAGTGGACAGTGTGGGTGGCGCGGCGCCTTTTCTGGCCACTGTTGGACCACTTTCTGGCCACTTTCACGTCCATTTTCTTTGCAGTTTTGGAAACTTCTTGCCCCCAATTGTCCATTTCGGTCCCAAAATTGCCCACTTTTTGCCCACTGTTTGCCCACTTCTTACCCACTTCCTACCCACTTTTGCCCACTTTTGCCCACTTTTGCCCACTTTTGCGTGTACACCAATGCTGCGCACGATCCGGCTGCCGAATTGGCTCGCATACTTTGTTCCAGCCATAGATCCGCCCGCTCGACGTCCTCGGTTTGACCCGCATGGTCGTGCATGAGGTGGTTGGCCGCTTCTTACCCACTTTTGCCTACATTTGCCCACTTTTGCCCACTTTTGCGTGTACAGCAATGCTGCACGCGATCCGGCGGCCGAATTGGCTCGCATCCTTTATTCCAGCCATACATCCGCCCGCTCGATGTCCGACGTTCCACCCGCACGGTCGTGCATGGGGTGGTTGGCCGACCCGGTTGTTGGCGCGTCCGTTGGATGCAACGAGTGTTTTGTGGAGCGCCGGTGTCCACGTGTCAAGTTTGTGGGATGGTTTTCGGCACGTGGGGGTCCCGACAGCCAGGTGCGACGGACGGTGCCAAAATTTCCGCCCTCACACCGTCCACGCCAGTGTGACCAGCGGGACGCGCAGTGGACAGTGTGGGTGGCGCGGCGCCTTTTCTGGCCACTGTTGGACCACTTTCTGGCCACTTTCACGTCCATTTTCTTTGCAGTTTTGGAAACTTCTTGCCCCCAATTGTCCATTTCGGTCCCAAAATTGCCCACTTTTTGCCCACTGTTTGCCCACTTCTTACCCACTTCCTACCCACTTTTGCCCACTTTTGCCCACTTTTGCCCACTTTTGCGTGTACACCAATGCTGCGCACGATCCGGCTGCCGAATTGGCTCGCATACTTTGTTCCAGCCATAGATCCGCCCGCTCGACGTCCTCGGTTTGACCCGCATGGTCGTGCATGAGGTGGTTGGCCGCTTCTTACCCACTTTTGCCTACATTTGCCCACTTTTGCCCACTTTTGCGTGTACAGCAATGCTGCACGCGATCCGGCGGCCGAATTGGCTCGCATCCTTTATTCCAGCCATACATCCGCCCGCTCGATGTCCGACGTTCCACCCGCACGGTCGTGCATGGGGTGGTTGGCCGACCCGGTTGTTGGCGCGTCCGTTGGATGCAACGAGTGTTTTGTGGAGCGCCGGTGTCCACGTGTCAAGTTTGTGGGATGGTTTTCGGCACGTGGGGGTCCCGACAGCCAGGTGCGACGGACGGTGCCAAAATTTCCGCCCTCACACCGTCCACGCCAGTGTGACCAGCGGGACGCGCAGTGGACAGTGTGGGTGGCGCGGCGCCTTTTCTGGCCACTGTTGGACCACTTTCTGGCCACTTTCACGTCCATTTTCTTTGCAGTTTTGGAAACTTCTTGCCCCCAATTGTCCATTTCGGTCCCAAAATTGCCCACTTTTTGCCCACTGTTTGCCCACTTCTTACCCACTTCCTACCCACTTTTGCCCACTTTTGCCCACTTTTGCCCACTTTTGCGTGTACACCAATGCTGCGCACGATCCGGCTGCCGAATTGGCTCGCATACTTTGTTCCAGCCATAGATCCGCCCGCTCGACGTCCTCGGTTTGACCCGCATGGTCGTGCATGAGGTGGTTGGCCGCTTCTTACCCACTTTTGCCTACATTTGCCCACTTTTGCCCACTTTTGCGTGTACAGCAATGCTGCACGCGATCCGGCGGCCGAATTGGCTCGCATCCTTTATTCCAGCCATACATCCGCCCGCTCGATGTCCGACGTTCCACCCGCACGGTCGTGCATGGGGTGGTTGGCCGACCCGGTTGTTGGCGCGTCCGTTGGATGCAACGAGTGTTTTGTGGAGCGCCGGTGTCCACGTGTCAAGTTTGTGGGATGGTTTTCGGCACGTGGGGGTCCCGACAGCCAGGTGCGACGGACGGTGCCAAAATTTCCGCCCTCACACCGTCCACGCCAGTGTGACCAGCGGGACGCGCAGTGGACAGTGTGGGTGGCGCGGCGCCTTTTCTGGCCACTGTTGGACCACTTTCTGGCCACTTTCACGTCCATTTTCTTTGCAGTTTTGGAAACTTCTTGCCCCCAATTGTCCATTTCGGTCCCAAAATTGCCCACTTTTTGCCCACTGTTTGCCCACTTCTTACCCACTTCCTACCCACTTTTGCCCACTTTTGCCCACTTTTGCCCACTTTTGCGTGTACACCAATGCTGCGCACGATCCGGCTGCCGAATTGGCTCGCATACTTTGTTCCAGCCATAGATCCGCCCGCTCGACGTCCTCGGTTCGACCCGCATGGTCGTGCATGAGGTGGTTGGCCGCTTCTTACCCACTTTTGCCTACATTTGCCCACTTTTGCCCACTTTTGCGTGTACAGCAATGCTGCACGCGATCCGGCGGCCGAATTGGCTCGCATCCTTTATTCCAGCCATACATCCGCCCGCTCGATGTCCGACGTTCCACCCGCACGGTCGTGCATGGGGTGGTTGGCCGACCCGGTTGTTGGCGCGTCCGTTGGATGCAACGAGTGTTTTGTGGAGCGCCGGTGTCCACGTGTCAAGTTTGTGGGATGGTTTTCGGCACGTGGGGGTCCCGACAGCCAGGTGCGACGGACGGTGCCAAAATTTCCGCCCTCACACCGTCCACGCCAGTGTGACCAGCGGGACGCGCAGTGGACAGTGTGGGTGGCGCGGCGCCTTTTCTGGCCACTGTTGGACCACTTTCTGGCCACTTTCACGTCCATTTTCTTTGCAGTTTTGGAAACTTCTTGCCCCCAATTGTCCATTTCGGTCCCAAAATTGCCCACTTTTTGCCCACTGTTTGCCCACTTCTTACCCACTTCCTACCCACTTTTGCCCACTTTTGCCCACTTTTGCCCACTTTTGCGTGTACACCAATGCTGCGCACGATCCGGCTGCCGAATTGGCTCGCATACTTTGTTCCAGCCATAGATCCGCCCGCTCGACGTCCTCGGTTTGACCCGCATGGTCGTGCATGAGGTGGTTGGCCGCTTCTTACCCACTTTTGCCTACATTTGCCCACTTTTGCCCACTTTTGCGTGTACAGCAATGCTGCACGCGATCCGGCGGCCGAATTGGCTCGCATCCTTTATTCCAGCCATACATCCGCCCGCTCGATGTCCGACGTTCCACCCGCACGGTCGTGCATGGGGTGGTTGGCCGACCCGGTTGTTGGCGCGTCCGTTGGATGCAACGAGTGTTTTGTGGAGCGCCGGTGTCCACGTGTCAAGTTTGTGGGATGGTTTTCGGCACGTGGGGGTCCCGACAGCCAGGTGCGACGGACGGTGCCAAAATTTCCGCCCTCACACCGTCCACGCCAGTGTGACCAGCGGGACGCGCAGTGGACAGTGTGGGTGGCGCGGCGCCTTTTCTGGCCACTGTTGGACCACTTTCTGGCCACTTTCACGTCCATTTTCTTTGCAGTTTTGGAAACTTCTTGCCCCCAATTGTCCATTTCGGTCCCAAAATTGCCCACTTTTTGCCCACTGTTTGCCCACTTCTTACCCACTTCCTACCCACTTTTGCCCACTTTTGCCCACTTTTGCCCACTTTTGCGTGTACACCAATGCTGCGCACGATCCGGCTGCCGAATTGGCTCGCATACTTTGTTCCAGCCATAGATCCGCCCGCTCGACGTCCTCGGTTCGACCCGCATGGTCGTGCATGAGGTGGTTGGCCGCTTCTTACCCACTTTTGCCTACATTTGCCCACTTTTGCCCACTTTTGCGTGTACAGCAATGCTGCACGCGATCCGGCGGCCGAATTGGCTCGCATCCTTTATTCCAGCCATACATCCGCCCGCTCGATGTCCGACGTTCCACCCGCACGGTCGTGCATGGGGTGGTTGGCCGACCCGGTTGTTGGCGCGTCCGTTGGATGCAACGAGTGTTTTGTGGAGCGCCGGTGTCCACGTGTCAAGTTTGTGGGATGGTTTTCGGCACGTGGGGGTCCCGACAGCCAGGTGCGACGGACGGTGCCAAAATTTCCGCCCTCACACCGTCCACGCCAGTGTGACCAGCGGGACGCGCAGTGGACAGTGTGGGTGGCGCGGCGCCTTTTCTGGCCACTGTTGGACCACTTTCTGGCCACTTTCACGTCCATTTTCTTTGCAGTTTTGGAAACTTCTTGCCCCCAATTGTCCATTTCGGTCCCAAAATTGCCCACTTTTTGCCCACTGTTTGCCCACTTCTTACCCACTTCCTACCCACTTTTGCCCACTTTTGCCCACTTTTGCCCACTTTTGCGTGTACACCAATGCTGCGCACGATCCGGCTGCCGAATTGGCTCGCATACTTTGTTCCAGCCATAGATCCGCCCGCTCGACGTCCTCGGTTTGACCCGCATGGTCGTGCATGAGGTGGTTGGCCGCTTCTTACCCACTTTTGCCTACATTTGCCCACTTTTGCCCACTTTTGCGTGTACAGCAATGCTGCACGCGATCCGGCGGCCGAATTGGCTCGCATCCTTTATTCCAGCCATACATCCGCCCGCTCGATGTCCGACGTTCCACCCGCACGGTCGTGCATGGGGTGGTTGGCCGACCCGGTTGTTGGCGCGTCCGTTGGATGCAACGAGTGTTTTGTGGAGCGCCGGTGTCCACGTGTCAAGTTTGTGGGATGGTTTTCGGCACGTGGGGGTCCCGACAGCCAGGTGCGACGGACGGTGCCAAAATTTCCGCCCTCACACCGTCCACGCCAGTGTGACCAGCGGGACGCGCAGTGGACAGTGTGGGTGGCGCGGCGCCTTTTCTGGCCACTGTTGGACCACTTTCTGGCCACTTTCACGTCCATTTTCTTTGCAGTTTTGGAAACTTCTTGCCCCCAATTGTCCATTTCGGTCCCAAAATTGCCCACTTTTTGCCCACTGTTTGCCCACTTCTTACCCACTTCCTACCCACTTTTGCCCACTTTTGCCCACTTTTGCCCACTTTTGCGTGTACACCAATGCTGCGCACGATCCGGCTGCCGAATTGGCTCGCATACTTTGTTCCAGCCATAGATCCGCCCGCTCGACGTCCTCGGTTTGACCCGCATGGTCGTGCATGAGGTGGTTGGCCGCTTCTTACCCACTTTTGCCTACATTTGCCCACTTTTGCCCACTTTTGCGTGTACAGCAATGCTGCACGCGATCCGGCGGCCGAATTGGCTCGCATCCTTTATTCCAGCCATACATCCGCCCGCTCGATGTCCGACGTTCCACCCGCACGGTCGTGCATGGGGTGGTTGGCCGACCCGGTTGTTGGCGCGTCCGTTGGATGCAACGAGTGTTTTGTGGAGCGCCGGTGTCCACGTGTCAAGTTTGTGGGATGGTTTTCGGCACGTGGGGGTCCCGACAGCCAGGTGCGACGGACGGTGCCAAAATTTCCGCCCTCACACCGTCCACGCCAGTGTGACCAGCGGGACGCGCAGTGGACAGTGTGGGTGGCGCGGCGCCTTTTCTGGCCACTGTTGGACCACTTTCTGGCCACTTTCACGTCCATTTTCTTTGCAGTTTTGGAAACTTCTTGCCCCCAATTGTCCATTTCGGTCCCAAAATTGCCCACTTTTTGCCCACTGTTTGCCCACTTCTTACCCACTTCCTACCCACTTTTGCCCACTTTTGCCCACTTTTGCCCACTTTTGCGTGTACACCAATGCTGCGCACGATCCGGCTGCCGAATTGGCTCGCATACTTTGTTCCAGCCATAGATCCGCCCGCTCGACGTCCTCGGTTCGACCCGCATGGTCGTGCATGAGGTGGTTGGCCGCTTCTTACCCACTTTTGCCTACATTTGCCCACTTTTGCCCACTTTTGCGTGTACAGCAATGCTGCACGCGATCCGGCGGCCGAATTGGCTCGCATCCTTTATTCCAGCCATACATCCGCCCGCTCGATGTCCGACGTTCCACCCGCACGGTCGTGCATGGGGTGGTTGGCCGACCCGGTTGTTGGCGCGTCCGTTGGATGCAACGAGTGTTTTGTGGAGCGCCGGTGTCCACGTGTCAAGTTTGTGGGATGGTTTTCGGCACGTGGGGGTCCCGACAGCCAGGTGCGACGGACGGTGCCAAAATTTCCGCCCTCACACCGTCCACGCCAGTGTGACCAGCGGGACGCGCAGTGGACAGTGTGGGTGGCGCGGCGCCTTTTCTGGCCACTGTTGGACCACTTTCTGGCCACTTTCACGTCCATTTTCTTTGCAGTTTTGGAAACTTCTTGCCCCCAATTGTCCATTTCGGTCCCAAAATTGCCCACTTTTTGCCCACTGTTTGCCCACTTCTTACCCACTTCCTACCCACTTTTGCCCACTTTTGCCCACTTTTGCCCACTTTTGCGTGTACACCAATGCTGCGCACGATCCGGCTGCCGAATTGGCTCGCATACTTTGTTCCAGCCATAGATCCGCCCGCTCGACGTCCTCGGTTTGACCCGCATGGTCGTGCATGAGGTGGTTGGCCGCTTCTTACCCACTTTTGCCTACATTTGCCCACTTTTGCCCACTTTTGCGTGTACAGCAATGCTGCACGCGATCCGGCGGCCGAATTGGCTCGCATCCTTTATTCCAGCCATACATCCGCCCGCTCGATGTCCGACGTTCCACCCGCACGGTCGTGCATGGGGTGGTTGGCCGACCCGGTTGTTGGCGCGTCCGTTGGATGCAACGAGTGTTTTGTGGAGCGCCGGTGTCCACGTGTCAAGTTTGTGGGATGGTTTTCGGCACGTGGGGGTCCCGACAGCCAGGTGCGACGGACGGTGCCAAAATTTCCGCCCTCACACCGTCCACGCCAGTGTGACCAGCGGGACGCGCAGTGGACAGTGTGGGTGGCGCGGCGCCTTTTCTGGCCACTGTTGGACCACTTTCTGGCCACTTTCACGTCCATTTTCTTTGCAGTTTTGGAAACTTCTTGCCCCCAATTGTCCATTTCGGTCCCAAAATTGCCCACTTTTTGCCCACTGTTTGCCCACTTCTTACCCACTTCCTACCCACTTTTGCCCACTTTTGCCCACTTTTGCCCACTTTTGCGTGTACACCAATGCTGCGCACGATCCGGCTGCCGAATTGGCTCGCATACTTTGTTCCAGCCATAGATCCGCCCGCTCGACGTCCTCGGTTCGACCCGCATGGTCGTGCATGAGGTGGTTGGCCGCTTCTTACCCACTTTTGCCTACATTTGCCCACTTTTGCCCACTTTTGCGTGTACAGCAATGCTGCACGCGATCCGGCGGCCGAATTGGCTCGCATCCTTTATTCCAGCCATACATCCGCCCGCTCGATGTCCGACGTTCCACCCGCACGGTCGTGCATGGGGTGGTTGGCCGACCCGGTTGTTGGCGCGTCCGTTGGATGCAACGAGTGTTTTGTGGAGCGCCGGTGTCCACGTGTCAAGTTTGTGGGATGGTTTTCGGCACGTGGGGGTCCCGACAGCCAGGTGCGACGGACGGTGCCAAAATTTCCGCCCTCACACCGTCCACGCCAGTGTGACCAGCGGGACGCGCAGTGGACAGTGTGGGTGGCGCGGCGCCTTTTCTGGCCACTGTTGGACCACTTTCTGGCCACTTTCACGTCCATTTTCTTTGCAGTTTTGGAAACTTCTTGCCCCCAATTGTCCATTTCGGTCCCAAAATTGCCCACTTTTTGCCCACTGTTTGCCCACTTCTTACCCACTTCCTACCCACTTTTGCCCACTTTTGCCCACTTTTGCCCACTTTTGCGTGTACACCAATGCTGCGCACGATCCGGCTGCCGAATTGGCTCGCATACTTTGTTCCAGCCATAGATCCGCCCGCTCGACGTCCTCGGTTCGACCCGCATGGTCGTGCATGAGGTGGTTGGCCGCTTCTTACCCACTTTTGCCTACATTTGCCCACTTTTGCCCACTTTTGCGTGTACAGCAATGCTGCACGCGATCCGGCGGCCGAATTGGCTCGCATCCTTTATTCCAGCCATACATCCGCCCGCTCGATGTCCGACGTTCCACCCGCACGGTCGTGCATGGGGTGGTTGGCCGACCCGGTTGTTGGCGCGTCCGTTGGATGCAACGAGTGTTTTGTGGAGCGCCGGTGTCCACGTGTCAAGTTTGTGGGATGGTTTTCGGCACGTGGGGGTCCCGACAGCCAGGTGCGACGGACGGTGCCAAAATTTCCGCCCTCACACCGTCCACGCCAGTGTGACCAGCGGGACGCGCAGTGGACAGTGTGGGTGGCGCGGCGCCTTTTCTGGCCACTGTTGGACCACTTTCTGGCCACTTTCACGTCCATTTTCTTTGCAGTTTTGGAAACTTCTTGCCCCCAATTGTCCATTTCGGTCCCAAAATTGCCCACTTTTTGCCCACTGTTTGCCCACTTCTTACCCACTTCCTACCCACTTTTGCCCACTTTTGCCCACTTTTGCCCACTTTTGCGTGTACACCAATGCTGCGCACGATCCGGCTGCCGAATTGGCTCGCATACTTTGTTCCAGCCATAGATCCGCCCGCTCGACGTCCTCGGTTCGACCCGCATGGTCGTGCATGAGGTGGTTGGCCGCTTCTTACCCACTTTTGCCTACATTTGCCCACTTTTGCCCACTTTTGCGTGTACAGCAATGCTGCACGCGATCCGGCGGCCGAATTGGCTCGCATCCTTTATTCCAGCCATACATCCGCCCGCTCGATGTCCGACGTTCCACCCGCACGGTCGTGCATGGGGTGGTTGGCCGACCCGGTTGTTGGCGCGTCCGTTGGATGCAACGAGTGTTTTGTGGAGCGCCGGTGTCCACGTGTCAAGTTTGTGGGATGGTTTTCGGCACGTGGGGGTCCCGACAGCCAGGTGCGACGGACGGTGCCAAAATTTCCGCCCTCACACCGTCCACGCCAGTGTGACCAGCGGGACGCGCAGTGGACAGTGTGGGTGGCGCGGCGCCTTTTCTGGCCACTGTTGGACCACTTTCTGGCCACTTTCACGTCCATTTTCTTTGCAGTTTTGGAAACTTCTTGCCCCCAATTGTCCATTTCGGTCCCAAAATTGCCCACTTTTTGCCCACTGTTTGCCCACTTCTTACCCACTTCCTACCCACTTTTGCCCACTTTTGCCCACTTTTGCCCACTTTTGCGTGTACACCAATGCTGCGCACGATCCGGCTGCCGAATTGGCTCGCATACTTTGTTCCAGCCATAGATCCGCCCGCTCGACGTCCTCGGTTCGACCCGCATGGTCGTGCATGAGGTGGTTGGCCGCTTCTTACCCACTTTTGCCTACATTTGCCCACTTTTGCCCACTTTTGCGTGTACAGCAATGCTGCACGCGATCCGGCGGCCGAATTGGCTCGCATCCTTTATTCCAGCCATACATCCGCCCGCTCGATGTCCGACGTTCCACCCGCACGGTCGTGCATGGGGTGGTTGGCCGACCCGGTTGTTGGCGCGTCCGTTGGATGCAACGAGTGTTTTGTGGAGCGCCGGTGTCCACGTGTCAAGTTTGTGGGATGGTTTTCGGCACGTGGGGGTCCCGACAGCCAGGTGCGACGGACGGTGCCAAAATTTCCGCCCTCACACCGTCCACGCCAGTGTGACCAGCGGGACGCGCAGTGGACAGTGTGGGTGGCGCGGCGCCTTTTCTGGCCACTGTTGGACCACTTTCTGGCCACTTTCACGTCCATTTTCTTTGCAGTTTTGGAAACTTCTTGCCCCCAATTGTCCATTTCGGTCCCAAAATTGCCCACTTTTTGCCCACTGTTTGCCCACTTCTTACCCACTTCCTACCCACTTTTGCCCACTTTTGCCCACTTTTGCCCACTTTTGCGTGTACACCAATGCTGCGCACGATCCGGCTGCCGAATTGGCTCGCATACTTTGTTCCAGCCATAGATCCGCCCGCTCGACGTCCTCGGTTCGACCCGCATGGTCGTGCATGAGGTGGTTGGCCGCTTCTTACCCACTTTTGCCTACATTTGCCCACTTTTGCCCACTTTTGCGTGTACAGCAATGCTGCACGCGATCCGGCGGCCGAATTGGCTCGCATCCTTTATTCCAGCCATACATCCGCCCGCTCGATGTCCGACGTTCCACCCGCACGGTCGTGCATGGGGTGGTTGGCCGACCCGGTTGTTGGCGCGTCCGTTGGATGCAACGAGTGTTTTGTGGAGCGCCGGTGTCCACGTGTCAAGTTTGTGGGATGGTTTTCGGCACGTGGGGGTCCCGACAGCCAGGTGCGACGGACGGTGCCAAAATTTCCGCCCTCACACCGTCCACGCCAGTGTGACCAGCGGGACGCGCAGTGGACAGTGTGGGTGGCGCGGCGCCTTTTCTGGCCACTGTTGGACCACTTTCTGGCCACTTTCACGTCCATTTTCTTTGCAGTTTTGGAAACTTCTTGCCCCCAATTGTCCATTTCGGTCCCAAAATTGCCCACTTTTTGCCCACTGTTTGCCCACTTCTTACCCACTTCCTACCCACTTTTGCCCACTTTTGCCCACTTTTGCCCACTTTTGCGTGTACACCAATGCTGCGCACGATCCGGCTGCCGAATTGGCTCGCATACTTTGTTCCAGCCATAGATCCGCCCGCTCGACGTCCTCGGTTCGACCCGCATGGTCGTGCATGAGGTGGTTGGCCGCTTCTTACCCACTTTTGCCTACATTTGCCCACTTTTGCCCACTTTTGCGTGTACAGCAATGCTGCACGCGATCCGGCGGCCGAATTGGCTCGCATCCTTTATTCCAGCCATACATCCGCCCGCTCGATGTCCGACGTTCCACCCGCACGGTCGTGCATGGGGTGGTTGGCCGACCCGGTTGTTGGCGCGTCCGTTGGATGCAACGAGTGTTTTGTGGAGCGCCGGTGTCCACGTGTCAAGTTTGTGGGATGGTTTTCGGCACGTGGGGGTCCCGACAGCCAGGTGCGACGGACGGTGCCAAAATTTCCGCCCTCACACCGTCCACGCCAGTGTGACCAGCGGGACGCGCAGTGGACAGTGTGGGTGGCGCGGCGCCTTTTCTGGCCACTGTTGGACCACTTTCTGGCCACTTTCACGTCCATTTTCTTTGCAGTTTTGGAAACTTCTTGCCCCCAATTGTCCATTTCGGTCCCAAAATTGCCCACTTTTTGCCCACTGTTTGCCCACTTCTTACCCACTTCCTACCCACTTTTGCCCACTTTTGCCCACTTTTGCCCACTTTTGCGTGTACACCAATGCTGCGCACGATCCGGCTGCCGAATTGGCTCGCATACTTTGTTCCAGCCATAGATCCGCCCGCTCGACGTCCTCGGTTCGACCCGCATGGTCGTGCATGAGGTGGTTGGCCGCTTCTTACCCACTTTTGCCTACATTTGCCCACTTTTGCCCACTTTTGCGTGTACAGCAATGCTGCACGCGATCCGGCGGCCGAATTGGCTCGCATCCTTTATTCCAGCCATACATCCGCCCGCTCGATGTCCGACGTTCCACCCGCACGGTCGTGCATGGGGTGGTTGGCCGACCCGGTTGTTGGCGCGTCCGTTGGATGCAACGAGTGTTTTGTGGAGCGCCGGTGTCCACGTGTCAAGTTTGTGGGATGGTTTTCGGCACGTGGGGGTCCCGACAGCCAGGTGCGACGGACGGTGCCAAAATTTCCGCCCTCACACCGTCCACGCCAGTGTGACCAGCGGGACGCGCAGTGGACAGTGTGGGTGGCGCGGCGCCTTTTCTGGCCACTGTTGGACCACTTTCTGGCCACTTTCACGTCCATTTTCTTTGCAGTTTTGGAAACTTCTTGCCCCCAATTGTCCATTTCGGTCCCAAAATTGCCCACTTTTTGCCCACTGTTTGCCCACTTCTTACCCACTTCCTACCCACTTTTGCCCACTTTTGCCCACTTTTGCCCACTTTTGCGTGTACACCAATGCTGCGCACGATCCGGCTGCCGAATTGGCTCGCATACTTTGTTCCAGCCATAGATCCGCCCGCTCGACGTCCTCGGTTCGACCCGCATGGTCGTGCATGAGGTGGTTGGCCGCTTCTTACCCACTTTTGCCTACATTTGCCCACTTTTGCCCACTTTTGCGTGTACAGCAATGCTGCACGCGATCCGGCGGCCGAATTGGCTCGCATCCTTTATTCCAGCCATACATCCGCCCGCTCGATGTCCGACGTTCCACCCGCACGGTCGTGCATGGGGTGGTTGGCCGACCCGGTTGTTGGCGCGTCCGTTGGATGCAACGAGTGTTTTGTGGAGCGCCGGTGTCCACGTGTCAAGTTTGTGGGATGGTTTTCGGCACGTGGGGGTCCCGACAGCCAGGTGCGACGGACGGTGCCAAAATTTCCGCCCTCACACCGTCCACGCCAGTGTGACCAGCGGGACGCGCAGTGGACAGTGTGGGTGGCGCGGCGCCTTTTCTGGCCACTGTTGGACCACTTTCTGGCCACTTTCACGTCCATTTTCTTTGCAGTTTTGGAAACTTCTTGCCCCCAATTGTCCATTTCGGTCCCAAAATTGCCCACTTTTTGCCCACTGTTTGCCCACTTCTTACCCACTTCCTACCCACTTTTGCCCACTTTTGCCCACTTTTGCCCACTTTTGCGTGTACACCAATGCTGCGCACGATCCGGCTGCCGAATTGGCTCGCATACTTTGTTCCAGCCATAGATCCGCCCGCTCGACGTCCTCGGTTCGACCCGCATGGTCGTGCATGAGGTGGTTGGCCGCTTCTTACCCACTTTTGCCTACATTTGCCCACTTTTGCCCACTTTTGCGTGTACAGCAATGCTGCACGCGATCCGGCGGCCGAATTGGCTCGCATCCTTTATTCCAGCCATACATCCGCCCGCTCGATGTCCGACGTTCCACCCGCACGGTCGTGCATGGGGTGGTTGGCCGACCCGGTTGTTGGCGCGTCCGTTGGATGCAACGAGTGTTTTGTGGAGCGCCGGTGTCCACGTGTCAAGTTTGTGGGATGGTTTTCGGCACGTGGGGGTCCCGACAGCCAGGTGCGACGGACGGTGCCAAAATTTCCGCCCTCACACCGTCCACGCCAGTGTGACCAGCGGGACGCGCAGTGGACAGTGTGGGTGGCGCGGCGCCTTTTCTGGCCACTGTTGGACCACTTTCTGGCCACTTTCACGTCCATTTTCTTTGCAGTTTTGGAAACTTCTTGCCCCCAATTGTCCATTTCGGTCCCAAAATTGCCCACTTTTTGCCCACTGTTTGCCCACTTCTTACCCACTTCCTACCCACTTTTGCCCACTTTTGCCCACTTTTGCCCACTTTTGCGTGTACACCAATGCTGCGCACGATCCGGCTGCCGAATTGGCTCGCATACTTTGTTCCAGCCATAGATCCGCCCGCTCGACGTCCTCGGTTCGACCCGCATGGTCGTGCATGAGGTGGTTGGCCGCTTCTTACCCACTTTTGCCTACATTTGCCCACTTTTGCCCACTTTTGCGTGTACAGCAATGCTGCACGCGATCCGGCGGCCGAATTGGCTCGCATCCTTTATTCCAGCCATACATCCGCCCGCTCGATGTCCGACGTTCCACCCGCACGGTCGT
This sequence comes from Pyropia haitanensis, assembly GCA_008729055.1. Taxonomy (NCBI): domain Eukaryota; phylum Rhodophyta; class Bangiophyceae; order Bangiales; family Bangiaceae; genus Pyropia; species Pyropia haitanensis. The sequence goes on along the minus strand of SDUX01000015.1, from coordinate 6,696 downwards.
GCATGGGGTGGTTGGCCGACCCGGTTGTTGGCGCGTCCGTTGGATGCAACGAGTGTTTTGTGGAGCGCCGGTGTCCACGTGTCAAGTTTGTGGGATGGTTTTCGGCACGTGGGGGTCCCGACAGCCAGGTGCGACGGACGGTGCCAAAATTTCCGCCCTCACACCGTCCACGCCAGTGTGACCAGCGGGACGCGCAGTGGACAGTGTGGGTGGCGCGGCGCCTTTTCTGGCCACTGTTGGACCACTTTCTGGCCACTTTCACGTCCATTTTCTTTGCAGTTTTGGAAACTTCTTGCCCCCAATTGTCCATTTCGGTCCCAAAATTGCCCACTTTTTGCCCACTGTTTGCCCACTTCTTACCCACTTCCTACCCACTTTTGCCCACTTTTGCCCACTTTTGCCCACTTTTGCGTGTACACCAATGCTGCGCACGATCCGGCTGCCGAATTGGCTCGCATACTTTGTTCCAGCCATAGATCCGCCCGCTCGACGTCCTCGGTTCGACCCGCATGGTCGTGCATGAGGTGGTTGGCCGCTTCTTACCCACTTTTGCCTACATTTGCCCACTTTTGCCCACTTTTGCGTGTACAGCAATGCTGCACGCGATCCGGCGGCCGAATTGGCTCGCATCCTTTATTCCAGCCATACATCCGCCCGCTCGATGTCCGACGTTCCACCCGCACGGTCGTGCATGGGGTGGTTGGCCGACCCGGTTGTTGGCGCGTCCGTTGGATGCAACGAGTGTTTTGTGGAGCGCCGGTGTCCACGTGTCAAGTTTGTGGGATGGTTTTCGGCACGTGGGGGTCCCGACAGCCAGGTGCGACGGACGGTGCCAAAATTTCCGCCCTCACACCGTCCACGCCAGTGTGACCAGCGGGACGCGCAGTGGACAGTGTGGGTGGCGCGGCGCCTTTTCTGGCCACTGTTGGACCACTTTCTGGCCACTTTCACGTCCATTTTCTTTGCAGTTTTGGAAACTTCTTGCCCCCAATTGTCCATTTCGGTCCCAAAATTGCCCACTTTTTGCCCACTGTTTGCCCACTTCTTACCCACTTCCTACCCACTTTTGCCCACTTTTGCCCACTTTTGCCCACTTTTGCGTGTACACCAATGCTGCGCACGATCCGGCTGCCGAATTGGCTCGCATACTTTGTTCCAGCCATAGATCCGCCCGCTCGACGTCCTCGGTTCGACCCGCATGGTCGTGCATGAGGTGGTTGGCCGCTTCTTACCCACTTTTGCCTACATTTGCCCACTTTTGCCCACTTTTGCGTGTACAGCAATGCTGCACGCGATCCGGCGGCCGAATTGGCTCGCATCCTTTATTCCAGCCATACATCCGCCCGCTCGATGTCCGACGTTCCACCCGCACGGTCGTGCATGGGGTGGTTGGCCGACCCGGTTGTTGGCGCGTCCGTTGGATGCAACGAGTGTTTTGTGGAGCGCCGGTGTCCACGTGTCAAGTTTGTGGGATGGTTTTCGGCACGTGGGGGTCCCGACAGCCAGGTGCGACGGACGGTGCCAAAATTTCCGCCCTCACACCGTCCACGCCAGTGTGACCAGCGGGACGCGCAGTGGACAGTGTGGGTGGCGCGGCGCCTTTTCTGGCCACTGTTGGACCACTTTCTGGCCACTTTCACGTCCATTTTCTTTGCAGTTTTGGAAACTTCTTGCCCCCAATTGTCCATTTCGGTCCCAAAATTGCCCACTTTTTGCCCACTGTTTGCCCACTTCTTACCCACTTCCTACCCACTTTTGCCCACTTTTGCCCACTTTTGCCCACTTTTGCGTGTACACCAATGCTGCGCACGATCCGGCTGCCGAATTGGCTCGCATACTTTGTTCCAGCCATAGATCCGCCCGCTCGACGTCCTCGGTTCGACCCGCATGGTCGTGCATGAGGTGGTTGGCCGCTTCTTACCCACTTTTGCCTACATTTGCCCACTTTTGCCCACTTTTGCGTGTACAGCAATGCTGCACGCGATCCGGCGGCCGAATTGGCTCGCATCCTTTATTCCAGCCATACATCCGCCCGCTCGATGTCCGACGTTCCACCCGCACGGTCGTGCATGGGGTGGTTGGCCGACCCGGTTGTTGGCGCGTCCGTTGGATGCAACGAGTGTTTTGTGGAGCGCCGGTGTCCACGTGTCAAGTTTGTGGGATGGTTTTCGGCACGTGGGGGTCCCGACAGCCAGGTGCGACGGACGGTGCCAAAATTTCCGCCCTCACACCGTCCACGCCAGTGTGACCAGCGGGACGCGCAGTGGACAGTGTGGGTGGCGCGGCGCCTTTTCTGGCCACTGTTGGACCACTTTCTGGCCACTTTCACGTCCATTTTCTTTGCAGTTTTGGAAACTTCTTGCCCCCAATTGTCCATTTCGGTCCCAAAATTGCCCACTTTTTGCCCACTGTTTGCCCACTTCTTACCCACTTCCTACCCACTTTTGCCCACTTTTGCCCACTTTTGCCCACTTTTGCGTGTACACCAATGCTGCGCACGATCCGGCTGCCGAATTGGCTCGCATACTTTGTTCCAGCCATAGATCCGCCCGCTCGACGTCCTCGGTTCGACCCGCATGGTCGTGCATGAGGTGGTTGGCCGCTTCTTACCCACTTTTGCCTACATTTGCCCACTTTTGCCCACTTTTGCGTGTACAGCAATGCTGCACGCGATCCGGCGGCCGAATTGGCTCGCATCCTTTATTCCAGCCATACATCCGCCCGCTCGATGTCCGACGTTCCACCCGCACGGTCGTGCATGGGGTGGTTGGCCGACCCGGTTGTTGGCGCGTCCGTTGGATGCAACGAGTGTTTTGTGGAGCGCCGGTGTCCACGTGTCAAGTTTGTGGGATGGTTTTCGGCACGTGGGGGTCCCGACAGCCAGGTGCGACGGACGGTGCCAAAATTTCCGCCCTCACACCGTCCACGCCAGTGTGACCAGCGGGACGCGCAGTGGACAGTGTGGGTGGCGCGGCGCCTTTTCTGGCCACTGTTGGACCACTTTCTGGCCACTTTCACGTCCATTTTCTTTGCAGTTTTGGAAACTTCTTGCCCCCAATTGTCCATTTCGGTCCCAAAATTGCCCACTTTTTGCCCACTGTTTGCCCACTTCTTACCCACTTCCTACCCACTTTTGCCCACTTTTGCCCACTTTTGCCCACTTTTGCGTGTACACCAATGCTGCGCACGATCCGGCTGCCGAATTGGCTCGCATACTTTGTTCCAGCCATAGATCCGCCCGCTCGACGTCCTCGGTTCGACCCGCATGGTCGTGCATGAGGTGGTTGGCCGCTTCTTACCCACTTTTGCCTACATTTGCCCACTTTTGCCCACTTTTGCGTGTACAGCAATGCTGCACGCGATCCGGCGGCCGAATTGGCTCGCATCCTTTATTCCAGCCATACATCCGCCCGCTCGATGTCCGACGTTCCACCCGCACGGTCGTGCATGGGGTGGTTGGCCGACCCGGTTGTTGGCGCGTCCGTTGGATGCAACGAGTGTTTTGTGGAGCGCCGGTGTCCACGTGTCAAGTTTGTGGGATGGTTTTCGGCACGTGGGGGTCCCGACAGCCAGGTGCGACGGACGGTGCCAAAATTTCCGCCCTCACACCGTCCACGCCAGTGTGACCAGCGGGACGCGCAGTGGACAGTGTGGGTGGCGCGGCGCCTTTTCTGGCCACTGTTGGACCACTTTCTGGCCACTTTCACGTCCATTTTCTTTGCAGTTTTGGAAACTTCTTGCCCCCAATTGTCCATTTCGGTCCCAAAATTGCCCACTTTTTGCCCACTGTTTGCCCACTTCTTACCCACTTCCTACCCACTTTTGCCCACTTTTGCCCACTTTTGCCCACTTTTGCGTGTACACCAATGCTGCGCACGATCCGGCTGCCGAATTGGCTCGCATACTTTGTTCCAGCCATAGATCCGCCCGCTCGACGTCCTCGGTTCGACCCGCATGGTCGTGCATGAGGTGGTTGGCCGCTTCTTACCCACTTTTGCCTACATTTGCCCACTTTTGCCCACTTTTGCGTGTACAGCAATGCTGCACGCGATCCGGCGGCCGAATTGGCTCGCATCCTTTATTCCAGCCATACATCCGCCCGCTCGATGTCCGACGTTCCACCCGCACGGTCGTGCATGGGGTGGTTGGCCGACCCGGTTGTTGGCGCGTCCGTTGGATGCAACGAGTGTTTTGTGGAGCGCCGGTGTCCACGTGTCAAGTTTGTGGGATGGTTTTCGGCACGTGGGGGTCCCGACAGCCAGGTGCGACGGACGGTGCCAAAATTTCCGCCCTCACACCGTCCACGCCAGTGTGACCAGCGGGACGCGCAGTGGACAGTGTGGGTGGCGCGGCGCCTTTTCTGGCCACTGTTGGACCACTTTCTGGCCACTTTCACGTCCATTTTCTTTGCAGTTTTGGAAACTTCTTGCCCCCAATTGTCCATTTCGGTCCCAAAATTGCCCACTTTTTGCCCACTGTTTGCCCACTTCTTACCCACTTCCTACCCACTTTTGCCCACTTTTGCCCACTTTTGCCCACTTTTGCGTGTACACCAATGCTGCGCACGATCCGGCTGCCGAATTGGCTCGCATACTTTGTTCCAGCCATAGATCCGCCCGCTCGACGTCCTCGGTTCGACCCGCATGGTCGTGCATGAGGTGGTTGGCCGCTTCTTACCCACTTTTGCCTACATTTGCCCACTTTTGCCCACTTTTGCGTGTACAGCAATGCTGCACGCGATCCGGCGGCCGAATTGGCTCGCATCCTTTATTCCAGCCATACATCCGCCCGCTCGATGTCCGACGTTCCACCCGCACGGTCGTGCATGGGGTGGTTGGCCGACCCGGTTGTTGGCGCGTCCGTTGGATGCAACGAGTGTTTTGTGGAGCGCCGGTGTCCACGTGTCAAGTTTGTGGGATGGTTTTCGGCACGTGGGGGTCCCGACAGCCAGGTGCGACGGACGGTGCCAAAATTTCCGCCCTCACACCGTCCACGCCAGTGTGACCAGCGGGACGCGCAGTGGACAGTGTGGGTGGCGCGGCGCCTTTTCTGGCCACTGTTGGACCACTTTCTGGCCACTTTCACGTCCATTTTCTTTGCAGTTTTGGAAACTTCTTGCCCCCAATTGTCCATTTCGGTCCCAAAATTGCCCACTTTTTGCCCACTGTTTGCCCACTTCTTACCCACTTCCTACCCACTTTTGCCCACTTTTGCCCACTTTTGCCCACTTTTGCGTGTACACCAATGCTGCGCACGATCCGGCTGCCGAATTGGCTCGCATACTTTGTTCCAGCCATAGATCCGCCCGCTCGACGTCCTCGGTTCGACCCGCATGGTCGTGCATGAGGTGGTTGGCCGCTTCTTACCCACTTTTGCCTACATTTGCCCACTTTTGCCCACTTTTGCGTGTACAGCAATGCTGCACGCGATCCGGCGGCCGAATTGGCTCGCATCCTTTATTCCAGCCATACATCCGCCCGCTCGATGTCCGACGTTCCACCCGCACGGTCGTGCATGGGGTGGTTGGCCGACCCGGTTGTTGGCGCGTCCGTTGGATGCAACGAGTGTTTTGTGGAGCGCCGGTGTCCACGTGTCAAGTTTGTGGGATGGTTTTCGGCACGTGGGGGTCCCGACAGCCAGGTGCGACGGACGGTGCCAAAATTTCCGCCCTCACACCGTCCACGCCAGTGTGACCAGCGGGACGCGCAGTGGACAGTGTGGGTGGCGCGGCGCCTTTTCTGGCCACTGTTGGACCACTTTCTGGCCACTTTCACGTCCATTTTCTTTGCAGTTTTGGAAACTTCTTGCCCCCAATTGTCCATTTCGGTCCCAAAATTGCCCACTTTTTGCCCACTGTTTGCCCACTTCTTACCCACTTCCTACCCACTTTTGCCCACTTTTGCCCACTTTTGCCCACTTTTGCGTGTACACCAATGCTGCGCACGATCCGGCGGCCGAATTGGCTCGCATACTTTGTTCCAGCCATAGATCCGCCCGCTCGACGTCCTCGGTTCGACCCGCATGGTCGTGCATGAGGTGGTTGGCCGCTTCTTACCCACTTTTGCCTACATTTGCCCACTTTTGCCCACTTTTGCGTGTACAGCAATGCTGCACGCGATCCGGCGGCCGAATTGGCTCGCATCCTTTATTCCAGCCATACATCCGCCCGCTCGATGTCCGACGTTCCACCCGCACGGTCGTGCATGGGTGGTTGGCCGACCCGGTTGTTGGCGCGTCCGTTGGATGCAACGAGTGTTTTGTGGAGCGCCGGTGTCCACGTGTCAAGTTGTGGGATGGTTTTCGGCACGTGGGGTCCCGACAGCCAGGTGCGACGGACGGTGCCAAAATTTCCGCCCTCACACCGTCCACGCCAGTGTGACCAGCGGGACGCGCAGTGGACAGTGTGGTGGCGCGGCGCCTTTTCTGGCCACTGTTGGACCACTTCTGGCCACTTTCACGTCCATTTTCTTTGCAGTTTTGGAAACTTCTTGCCCCCAATTGTCCATTTCGGTCCCAAAATTGCCCACTTTTTGCCCACTGTTTGCCCACTTCTTACCCACTTCCTACCCACTTTTGCCCTTTTGCCCACTTTTTGCCCACTTTTGCGTGTACACCAATGCTGCGCACGATCCGGCTGCCGAATTGGCTCGCATACTTTGTTCCAGCCATAGATCCGCCCGCTCGACGTCCTCGGTT
>SDUX01000057.1:0-12417 GCA_008729055.1 Pyropia haitanensis | reverse complement strand
CGATCTGAGCAAAGCTTGCAATATTGTTACCGCCGGTGGTTTCCCTCCTGCGACAAACGCAATTCCGGTTGCTGCCTCCACGGTGATATCACCAAAGTGATTCCCAGTGACTGGTGACCACCGTGCCCGATCATGGCGTGCTGGGCGTTGCGCTGTCCGGCGGTGAAATTGATCGCACCACCTGAAGTAATGACTTCAATCGCACCGGAATGGCCTTCGTCGGCCGCTGCCATCTGATGGTAGCGCCGTGTCCAATCTGGGCAAAACCGGTTCCTCCTGCCTGGAAGCCTCCGGTAAAAGTGATGTCGTCGCTGGCTCCAACGGCAATATCTCCGGTAATCGTTCCCGGCATAAAGCGGGCACTGCCTTCGACGCGGACATCATCCGCCGTGTTTGCAATTCCGTCGGCCCCGCTGTTATCACGAGTGGAACCGGCATCGTTTCTTCCCCCGTGGCCAAGTTGCGCAAACGAGGCACTGCGTCCGGCGAGGAAGTGATCGCACCACCGGCAACATTCTGGTTTACATTGATGTCTCCGGAGAATGATCCATTGCTGCTGAAACCACCGTGTCCGAGCTGAACGTAGGAGCGATCGCCCGAGGCGCCACGTGTGTCGAAGGTGATGTCGGAAGCCGGCATCCACATTGGATTGTTCCTGCGTGATCACCGTCAGACTGGTAACCGCCATTTCCGAGCTGCGCATAGGCTTCACGACCCTGCGTTCCCTGGTTAGCGGTTACAGAGCTACCTGCCAGAAACTCGATTACCCCACCGGAATCGACATCGATGACATCACCGGCCCAGTCCGTGATTTCCCGTAGCATCGCGTCCTCCGTGACCAAGCTGCGCATAGCCTTCGCGGTGGTTGGCGTCACCCGTTGATAGAACCCCGTGAAATTTGATATCGCCTGCAGTGGCCTCGACCGTGATATTTCCGCTGGTGTCGCCATTGGCACCGCGCCCGCCATGACCGATGCTGACGGAACCTCGTCCGTTCGAGTCGTATCGGTGCCGAAGAGAATATCTCCCGTGTTGCTCGTTACGCTGACCGCCCGGCTTTGGTTCCACGCGAAGTCGTTCCACCGTGGCCAATCATAGCGTAGGTATCGAAGTCGTTGCCGATACCGCGATCAAACTGGATGTTGTTTTCGGCGACAACCGTGATGGTTGCCGCTGCGTCGGTAAGAACGCGGGTTCCGGTGCCGTCGTCCTCGCCGTCTGTGTTGCGACCGCCGTGACCGATCTGGACGAAATTCACACCACCATTTCCGGCTGTGCCGGTGATAGAGCCGCCGGAAGTGACGGAAATCGTTCCGCCCAGCTTTCCGTCTCCGTTTTCTCCGCCGTGACCGATGATCGCAAAGTTGCGGTCGTCCCCGTTGTTGTCGGAGTTCGCTCCACCGGTCAGCGTGACGTCCCCGTCGATCCCGAGAATGATATCTCCGGTGTGGTTTCCAAATGTGCCGTGTCCACCATGACCGACCTGTGCCCCGCTGTCATTGTGGTCCGCGCCGATTCCGGTGGGTGCCTGACTACCGGTGACAAAGAGACCGCCACCGTTTGTCGTTGTAATATCAATCGTTCCCCGGTTGCCCATGAGGGTCCCGAAAGTGTTCGTGCCGTCAGAGTTGCCGATGAAATTGTTAATCTTTTCGGCCTCGTCTCCACCGTGACCGATCATCGGTAGGTTCTGGACCGGCCGCCACCTTCGAGATCCACATTTCCGGCAGCATCGATGTCGATGTTTCCGTCCCCGTAGGAAAAGGCGGCGCGACCGCCGTGTCCAATCTGAGCATAGGACTCATTGCTGTTTCCTGCTTGAAGCGTCACTGCATTTCCATTCGCATCTGTGCCGTTTGCGGTGATGGAAATGTCGCCGTGGAATTCGCGCGCCGTGGCACCGCCGTCACCTCCGCGGGAGCCGCGACCTCCATGACCAATCTGCGCGAAGGCCTGCGGAGCAATGTTCTCGTCAGGTGCGGTCGACGGAGTGCCCGCTGCAGTACCGGAGATAGAGATGTATCCACCGGCGTAGATGTTGATATCCGCCTCATCCGCTCCATCGAGCATTACATGTTGACCGAGCTGTGACCGCCGTGACCAACCATGGCGAAAGCTTCGTTTTCTGTTCCGGCGTCAAGAGTCAGGTTTCCGGCGAGGTTCAGATCGATAGTGCCACGCACGGGTCCATTGGATGCGTCGCCTCCTCCATGACCGATCTGCGCTTGCGTCTCCTGTCCGGCGCCCCCGTTGAGGTCGATATCGACGACATTGCTGATGTCGATGGCTCCGAATTTGTTGTTATTGACATCACGTCCACCATGACCAATCTGGGCAAAGGCTTCGTTTCCTCCGCCACCGTTCAGAGTGATATTACCCCGATCCGCAATCGCTGTTGCTCCGGTCAGGGTAACCGTACCGTCCGTTTCCGTCGGCGTTATCTCCGCCGTGGCCAATAAGGGCATAGGCCGTATTACCACCTCCGGCATTCATCGTGAGGTTACGGAAACCGTCCACGAGAACTGCCCCGTTTACGGTTGGGGCACCGTCGTTTATTCCGTGACCGATTTGCGTGTAGGCATGAGATCCACTGCCAGCTGTCGCAACGCCCGGATCGTTGAAAATTACATCACCCGGCTCGCAGAAGGATACCGTTACGGCTGCGTTGATAGCGTTCACCGTTGCGCCGGTTCCGCCGTGTCCGATCTGGGCGTATGTGTTGAGAGCAGAGCCTGCATTCAAAGTCACGCCGCCACCTTTGGCAAATACGTCGATCGCCCCGGTCATATTCCCGGCGTTTCCGGCAACGCTGCCGTTGTGAAATCCAAGCTGAGTTGCGGCACCGTCCGTGTCACCTGCATTGAGCGTGATACCATAACCGGCGGCCACGGTGCGACCAAGACGTGAGCCGACGTAAACAGCATTGTCCTGATCAGCTGCGCCCAGATGATCGTTCCGCGTTCCGTAGTCGCCGCCTTGCCTATACCTTCGTTTCCAAAGTGGGGCATGGCGGCTTCGACTCCGACTTTGATGCCGGACGCTCGATCGGGGACTTCGGTGTTGTAAATGGAGCCGGGGGATTCAACGATGATATTCCGCTCACGGATCCCGGAACGATGACGGGAGCCATTTCCATTACCACGACCGGAGCCGGTGCAGACATCGTCTTGACTGGATCACAGGGTGACAACAGCACCGGACGCGTTGGATATGCGCAGTTCGGTCACGGTGGGGCCAGCAATTCCGGAGATCGCGAGGGAACGATCACGGTCGAGAGCGGCGGAGCGGTATTGCTCAACCGGGGAACAACTGACGATGGATACGCCCAGATCGGTCATGGCGGCCGGAGCGCCCACGGCACGATTTCCAACGCTGACATCACGGTGACAAGTGCGAACGGCGGCAAAGTGGCACTTCAGGGAACCGGACTTCCTGCGACTGCCGGAACTTCAAGCCGCACCTACGCCCAGATTGGTCACGGTGGACACAATGCCGACGTTCAGGCTGATTCCGCAGTCACCGTCACTGGAAGTGGTGGCGTTGATATTCTCGGAGGCGGAGCACAGGAAGGATACGCCATGATTGGACACGGTGGTGACTCGTCCGACGCGCAGGGAACCGGGTTCGATGGAAATGTTTCGGTAACGGCAACGGCCGGGGATATTGTTCTCACCTCCAATGCTCCTGCGGGAGCAGGTGGCAACCGAACCTTCGCCAAAATCGGACACGGCGGCTACGTCAGTGCCGCAGCGGACTACTCCGGAAATGTGACTGCTACTGCCACTGCAGGAAGTATTCTCGGGACTGCGGGAGTCGATGGAAACAACAACTACGTCCAGATCGGTCATGGTGGTGTTGCCAACCACGCCACGACCGGGCATACCGGAACAATCAACGTGCTCGCCGCAAACGACATCACCTTCACAGGAGGTATCGACAATGCAGGGGCTGCCGGAAATGATCGTGAATTCGCGATGATCGGTCACGGCGGTGCAATAGCGACGGAAGTCACAGCGGAAATGTCACGGTGGAAGCCGGCTCGGATGGGACGGGTTCGATCACCTTCCAGGCCGGTGACATTCGCGGAACGACCGAAGGACCGTTCGCCCAGATCGGCCACGGAGGTCAGAGCCACAACGGTGACCTCGGAGGAAACATCTCTGTCACGGCTGCGACCGACATTTCCATGCTTGGCGGTATTGCCACAGATGGAGCCTACGCCCAGATCGGTCACGGTGGTCGCAGTGCCAAAGGGGACCGGACTGGAACCATTTCCGCCACCGCAACCAACGGCAAAGTGGACGTCATTGCCGGATTGAATAATAACAACTATGCCCAGATTGGTCATGGTGGACATGAGGGCGATTTCACCGGGGCGACCGGTGGCACGACTGCAGCTGAGACTATCTCCGTAACCGCAGGCACTACGATCAATGTTGTAGGTGCTCAGACCGATGCTGACGTAATTGACGGCATCGCGAACGGGGCAGCTCAGTCCTACGCACAGATTGGACACGGTGGACAATACGCTGACGGAAATCATCTCGCGACGATCACGGTGAATGCCGGGACGGATCTGGCTGTTACGGCCGGTCTTTCCAACCAGACATACGCCCAGATTGGTCACGGTGGTCTCTTCAACGGCGGCGGCGGAAAAGGAAATCAGGCAGGGGATATCGACATTGACGCCGGAGGAAATATTGCCGTCACAGGTGGTGTTCGTGATCGCTCCTACGCACAGATTGGACACGGGGGATTCGATCATGATGGAACGAAGGATGGCAACATCACCGTCGATACCACCGGCGGAACGGTTACTGTTACCGGGGGCTCAACATTTAACGATGCCTATGGCCAGATCGGCCACGGCGGAGGGAGTAGTTCCGGAGTTATCGGTGCGACTTCCGGTGATATCGCGATCAATGCTACCGGCAATATCGCAGTCGTCGGAAACCAGAGCAATGGAGGGACAAACTACTCCCAGATTGGACATGGCGGGCGCTCTTCCGGAGTTGCCGGTGAAAGTGCTGCCGGAACCATCGCGGTAAACAGTTCCGGTGGAGACGTTCTCGTGACCGGAGCGAGTCCCAACACCGGAGAATCGCATACTCAAATCGGGCATGGTGGCATTCTCTCGAATTACAATGTAGCCAACAGCATCATCGATGTGGATGCCGCAGGAGCCGTAACCATAACCGGGGCCGGTTCGCAGAACAGCACCATGATCGGTCACGGTGGCGAACGCGCTGCAGGGACGCAATACGGAGGTAATATCTTCGTCGACGCTGGAAATGGAATCAGCCTTACCGGCGGAAGCAATACCACAGCCAGCGCCCAGATCGGACACGGCGGTGCAGAAACCAACGCGAACCTCACGGGCTCCGTTGCTCTTACTGCGACCGGTGGCGATATCACCCTTACCGGCGGAAGCAATACAGACGCTTTCGCACAAGTCGGCCACGGAGGTCGACTCAGCAGAGGGGATAAGAGCGGCGCTGTTTCAGTCGCCGCAAATGCCGGAGCCGTCACCGTGCAGGGCGGAAGTCTCAATCAGGCCTATGCTCAGATTGGTCACGGGGGGCACGATGCGGACATGAACGGTGCCAACGGAGGAACCACTGCTGCTTCAACGATCACGGTAACAGCGCTCAATGACGTCACCGTAAATGGCACCACGACGGGAAGCCCCGCTGCCAATACCGCTCCACAGGCGTACGCATCCATTGGGCACGGTGGCCAATACACCAGTGGTAACTTCCTGGGTGATATCTCCGTTACTTCCATTGCCGGCGGGATTGCCGTTTCGGGCGGCCTGAGCAATCAGTCTAATGGCCAGATCGGTCACGGTGGACTTGAATCAGACGGTTCTCACAACGCAAATATCACCGTCCATGCACTCGGCGATATCTCTGTCACAGCAGGTAGCCGCGCGCGCTCCTACGCCCAGATTGGTAACGGTGGGGAATCCGAAAACGTGGGGACGGATACCGGTCATATCTGCGTCGTCAGTGAGGACGGATCGGTTCTTGTTACCGGGGGAACTGCTGCCGGAGTTGACGACGATGACGCCAACGCCATGATCGGTCACGGTGGACACAATGTGGGCGCAACCGGCAAAGATGGAAGAATCACGGTTATCGCGGCAGACGATCTTATCATTACCGGCGGTAACGTCACCCGTGGGTTCGCTCAGGTTGGTCATGGGGGAGAAAATTCCACCGGTGCTCTCAGCGGCGATATGGACATTCTTGTTGGTGGAGATCTTACCGTGGTTGGCGGCAGCGACGCGACCGCATACGGTTTGCTCGGTCACGGAGGACACAACAGCACGAGCGGCGGAAGCAGAATGGGAACTCTCGACATTGGAGTGCAGGGAACCACTACCCTCACTGATGCGGCAGCACTCGCCACACTCGGTCACGCAACCAGCACGGCGGGGGCAGTCTCGGCATCGAGCTTTCATCTCACCACCGGTATGCTGGACACCGCAGCCAACGCGGCGGGAGTTACCGGGCTGATTGAGAGAATGGCTCCCGGCGGCGAATTCGAAATCGCTGTCACCAATGGTGATCTCACCGTTGACGGTGCAGGTGCCTTCTTTCTTTCCAACACGGCTGTCGATCTGGCCGCAACCGGAGGAGTAACCTTCGAAGCTGCCGTTCTCAATGGCGGTGGCGGAGACGTAAACGCAGTTGCCGGTTGGGACGGCTCGACCGGACTCGTTACCACGATCGACTTCAACAGTTGCGAACCGATCACCGAACTCAGAATCGATATTGCCGACATCGAAGCCGATTCTGATGCTTTTGGAAATAACGATGAAGAAGTTGTTGTTGGCGATGGCAATCAAACGGCTCCCATCGCAGTCGGTTCCGCCGGAGGAGAGACCAATGTGCTCGCTTACGGTGTCGAGGTCGTCGGATCTGACTTCACAGCAGGTGGACTCGCTCAGATTGGTTTCAACGAGGAACTCTTCCGTGCCGACACCGGAAACGACGGCGTTGCCTCCAACGGCGACATCAATATTCTCGCTAAAGAGGGCGGACTTACCCTTGCCGGCGGTTCCCAGAGCAATGCATCTGCTCAGGTGGGGCACGGCGGAAACGGCACGATTGCCCCGCTGGGTGGAGATATCTCAGTTGATCTGACGCACGGAGATGAGGACGGCGATCTTGCCCTTACCGGTGGTTCCGGGTCCGGCGCCAACTCTTTCGCGAAGCTTGGGCACGGCGGCAATAGCTCCATCGGTGCCAAGAGTGGTGATATCGATGTGACGGCCGGCGAGGTCGACATTCGCGGAGGCGTCGCGAACTTCACGAGCGCTTCCATCGGTCACGGTGGCGGCAGTGGTGTGGGGGATCTGTCCGGTGCAATCGATGTGGAAGCAACTGACGAGGGGGTCGTCATGCGCGCCGGAGACGGAGCATCTTCCGGAGCACAAATTGGACATGGTGGAGTGAACTACAACGGAAGTGCCACCGCTCAACCCGTAACCGTAGACTCCGCCGGAGTTGTGACGATGGTCGGTGGAAACGGTGTGAACAGCGCTACTCAGATCGGGCATGGGGGCGTGAATGCGACGGCCACCGAATTGAGCGGCAATGTCGATGTGACCGCAGCAGGGGATATTTACCTGCTGGGTGGAACGGAGGTGAATGCATCAACTCAGATCGGACACGGTGGAAATTCTGCTGACGGTGACTTCGGAGGAGATGTGACTGTCGATTCCGGAAGCAATATCACGTTGGCCTCAAACGGAACGACCGGCGCCTCGGCGAAGATCGGGCATGGTGACGACCTCGCTTCTCCGGCTCTTTCCGGAACCGGTGAAAGGGAAGGCGATATCGAAGTTTCCGCCGGCGCCGATATCACAATGACCGACGCGATGATCGGCCACGTCAATTCCACTACGAACGCAACAGCGACAGGTGGTTCCACTCAGATTGGAGCAGCGAGAACAGATCCTACCGATCCTGCAGCCGGAAGCATCATTGCCGATGCGGACAGCGAGTTTCAGGGAGAAGACGAACTTCGTTTCTATGTTCCGCGCCGGGCCAATAATCAGGTAGCTGCCGGCGCCCTTCTCAACGGAGTATCCTTCGTCGGAGCAGAGACTGACCCGAGTGAGACGCAGAGAATTGACGAATTCACCATCAACATTCTCGGTGACCGCATCCTCTTCCCGAATGAGCATGCAAATGCTTTCGGAACAGGACCGGCTCCGCAGAACGCAGGAAACTTCGCTTTCTACTACGACACGATTCTTCTCGAAGATTTGCCGCCGCTGCCACCGGTTCAGCCGGAGCCACCGCTTCCGCCAGTGCCGCTGACAGACAGTCTTTTCAGTCTTCTTTTCCCGGATGACCGGACCACAGACGACTGGCGTCGCGAGCAGGAAGAGGAGTTCTCCGGATTCAATCCCTGGGGAGTCTACTACGAAGGCTTCGACCAGTATGGACTCTACGGGGAGAGTATCTTCTCCACTGGATCCGGAAACACGCTCGAGCTGGAATAAGAAGCCGGAACAGGTAAATCCGTTAGGGAGCCCCGCTCGTGCGTGGCAAAAGGGTTCCCGGCGCGCTTTTGCGCCAAGCGTTGGAAGAAACCCTGTTGAGTGGAGGATTCAACCCTGTTGGGTATTGCAGACAACAGGGTTGGACAGCTCACAGACAGCGCAAATGGCGTTCCTGAAAAAACGGGAACGCCAAACCTCCGTGTGTTGAGAAAGGGGCGATCCTGCGTGCCTGCCCGGACTTTTCGGTCCCTCGCTGGATATTTCCGGAAAACGACTTTTCTCAATCCTAAGAATTCGAATCGAAATCCATGCTTGCGGACCTTCGATACCTGCTGCTAAGATGGTCGGCTTAAGTGAATTTCCCCATCCCGGAACACGTGTGGTAACAACCAGACATCTCCCGCAGTTACCAATGCGAGCGCAGGCGCTTTGTGCCGCGTTCGCTGTGTTTTGTATTGCTCAGTCATTCGTTCGTCAAGGGGGACGGCAATGAGGTGGAAGGTGGCGTCGCGATATGCTGCTCTGGAAGTTCAGAAACGGCAACACCAGGTAAAGTCTGCGCAGACTTTGGTTCCCGGCCGGATCTCATGCCTTCGCCGACAAGTCCTACGGTGAGGCGATGGGATAACTACAAGGCGGCCTTCGTCACTCTCCCCCGTTCCGCGAGTAAGAGAGAGCAGCGTCGCGTTTTCTTCAAGCGTTAGCAACTTGCGACCCTTCGCTTTGCTGGCTGAAGGTGGCGGAGGCTCGTTTGGCAGGAGGCGATCGATACGCTTACTGACGTGATGGTAAAACCGGCAAAGTGAACGAGGTTCCGCTGACAATGGTCGATCCCAGCAGATTCGTAAAATGCGCTGCGTGAGCTGAAGTCCCGCGATGATCGCTTACAACAATGGCGAACGTCACCGCGCCATCTTCGGTGATATGGAGGAGGTGCAGGCGAAGACTGGTTTTGGGGCAAAGGTACCTGGAGTTGGGTTGTTACGACGCGTCTGAGCGAAGTTTATCACGCTGCGTTGGAGATCGACCCTTACAACAACGCAGCCCGTCGTGGGCTGGAAAATGTGGAACTGGCTAGGTTTTGGACTACTTGATCAGGCTCGACAGCATGCCCGGTCAAAAAATGCTCCGAGGAGGTTGCTGCGGGATGGGAGTCTCCCGCTGGAGAAAATTGACACAGAGTAAGCTACGATTGATCTTCCGATGAAGTCACAAGCGCCGGAATGTCCTGCAATCGAAGAAATGCTGAGTCGCATCATCATCCCTCGTATTGAGTTTAATACTGCAAGGCTCGTGGAATGTGCTGGGGTTTTTGTCGCAGAATGTCTCAGAGTGGATACGTTCGAAAGTGCACCCTGCCCGACGTGGAGTAAACATTGTGATTGATCGCAGTGGGTCTTTGCAAGGACGGGATATGTCACAGTCCCTCCTGACGGTTCGGCTGGCGCCAGTATATCCCGCTGGCGAATGCCTTGAAATATGGTGACTCGCAGGTCGACATGAAGTACCGTGTGGAGAATTTCGCGGTGAAAGTGATTCCTGAAGTCGGTAAATCCGCGAATGCCGGTTTAATCGCCCGTTCTTTTAACGTTCCTCCCGGGTTTATCTCATCGACACGCGGGCGGCTGTGCCGCACTTGAATGATGACCCTTTTGCCACCACGCATGATGCACTGGACTCCCAACACAACCATCCAGGTGAAAGCGAATTTTCTGCTGAGAAGAATTCCGTGGAGCAA
Organism: Pyropia haitanensis; assembly: GCA_008729055.1. Lineage (NCBI taxonomy): Eukaryota > Rhodophyta > Bangiophyceae > Bangiales > Bangiaceae > Pyropia > Pyropia haitanensis. Next base: position 2,164 of record SDUX01000057.1, on the reverse strand, counting down.
AATGGAAATCAATTTCCTGACGGAGCTACAGCAAAGTTAGTTGCTTCGACCAAGTACTCTGGTGGTGCGGAAATACCGCAGTAGGAGGACTGATTCAAGTGTCGAAAACCTGGTGAAGGGTCATCTAATTGAGGGGGGATCAAAAATGGTTCAAATCCGGGATCAAGATGATTCGGTGGAGACAGATCGACTCCTTCGGCAGGCAGACTCGATTTTCTTTAGGTTGCGGCAAATATATCGGGAATACTCCCCAAGCGGCGTTCTTTCCGGTGGAACGACAACGGAACTCGAATACTCCTGTTCTTCCGGCAGGACTACGGTTCAAATAATCCGCAGACGGCCTTCCCGTTGGGTTTAACCCGGTGACAGCCGATTGAGAAGGGGTATTTAGCCTCGGACCTCAAAACGATCGACGAATTTTTGAAATCGTGAAGAACCCGGGAGCAGGTCCGCGAGGGCTCCGTGCAGGGTATTTTTACTCTCGCTTGCGGGTGTTTTCCTCACGATGATCCCCAGTTTCAGATGCTGGTGCGTTTTGCTGAGCCAGGCAGAAAGGTGCCGATGTCATGCAGATCGAGCAGTGGTTTGGTGAAGCCGCGGTCAGATCGCAAGATCTGAGCAGAGGTAAGGGAAGTTTATTATCCCACGAGTATGACCACCTGAATTCCCAGATGAACGTGGGCCTTCATTCCAACGGTGGGAGAATACCAGACTCATCGTGACTTACCGAAATTCCCCGCATGCTGTCCCGGTACGCACCCACTGCTTTTGAAATGCGCCGCCTGGCGAAATGGTTTTCCGAAGTTGAACCTACCGTCTCGGGGGACAACAAAGACGATCATCTCATACGTGCTCGCGATTTCAGCGGAATTTGCCGGATTCATTAACTACGCGCGTCCCGATTCGAAACGCCGTGTGCGATTGAATGGACGGGTCTCCTCGACTGTTACCGAGAAACAGATTCTTGAATGCCTAGTTTGACTCTATCAAAGAGACAACTCAACTTGACGATGTTGGGATGGGAAACACGATCGCCTAAATTCGCGCGGGTACATCCGTGAAACGATGACCTCCGCCGAAAGACAAAAATCCCGTATGCGGAGATTTGCGCTGTTATCGGAAAGTCTTTTCGTTCCAAAGTGAAGGATGCGACGAAGCGCGCCCTGATCATTTTCCGTATCGGCAGAGCTCGGTCGATCCGGGTGAGGAGTCGCAATCAACGCGCCGCCCTTGGACGAGGAGCCGAGTTGTTTCCGTCAGGATGTTCCGGTCCGGAACGCACAACGGCCGGGCTCCCCCCGGCATGGTATACCGGCGAAGGTGAGCTCCGTTAGGTGGGTTTTTAATGGAGACGTGGCTGTAGTTCGAGGTTGCTCTCTGAGAGAATGTCCACTCGAGTGAAAAACTTGACATTTCCTTTGCATTTTGGTCAGGCTGATTGATTTAATCCGCGTTTTCCATCCTTTCTGAATTCGATTTCTATTTTATGCAGCGTATCCGCGACTTCGGGTGACCCCGAAACAAGCGAAAGGCCCGTCCGTTTTCCGGAGAGGGAAATCACAGAACTACAGGACGCTAAGTAATTCGCTTCGCGGGGAACTACCAGGCAGGGATTCAAACGATCGGTTGATTTCTGCGCGTCTTTGCCGGCCGCAGTGCGAGGGAAGTATTGAGCCTACATGACTATTCCTTCACGAATCTCCGGCGGGCCTCCATTTTCAGGTTCCATCTTCGGGTCCGAGAGGTCCTCTCAGCGGGCGATTGAAATCACGATTTCTCTTTCGCGGTCTATCAGCAAGCTACGACAACCATATCGATTCGTTGAAGATGGAGGGAATCGCATGTATGATTCCGATACGTCGAAGGAATGCAAATGAGGAGCGGGGGCAGTTAATCCACGTTGCGGTCCCTATGACCAGCCGGCGGTCGAGGCGATTGGTGGCAGTTGCCAGGGACCGTGGCAAAAACATCTTTTGCGCTTGGGTCTTGTCACCCAGCTGTTTTCTCTCAATCGGGAAAAACTGACGACTCTGATGAAGAAGCATTGGAAGAAAAGGGGGAGGACGTTCCCGGAATGCGATGTCTGTGGCTTTCGGACGCCGGTTACGCTTACCCGCACGGTGGATGTATCGGTTTTGGGATTTGATCTCAAGGAAGGCAGTGA
>SDUX01000038.1:0-31720 GCA_008729055.1 Pyropia haitanensis | reverse complement strand
GGGGTGACGGGAGAGTAGTGCTTACTCGTATCGAGTTGACCAAGGCAGACAGTAGTACTACTGGGGCACGTGCCCAGTATGACTCGGACCAAATGCGACAGCACCCCTCCATTGGTGACGCACACCAAAGTAGTACTACTGGTGTCCAGTTCAGAACAGCCACCGAGGTTAACTGACATGGTCAGCAAGGGGCCTCTGGGCACAGACCACAACTGGCGGGGTCCTGTTGGTTCGAGTAGCACTACTGGTTGCATGCCCGAGTAGCACTTCTGGCCTGGCTGTCTGAACTGGTCACCAGTAGTACTACTGGTGTCGTCACCACTGGAGGGGTGCTGTGAATTTGGTCCTAGCAGTACTGGGCACGTGCCCCAGTAGTACTACTGGTCTGCCTTGGTCAACTCGATACGAGTAGCACTACTCTCCCGTCACCCCAGACCACAACTGGCGGGGTCCTGTCCAGTTGGTTGGAGTAGCCTACTGGTTGCATGCTCCAGTAGCACTACTGGCCTGGCTGTCTGAGCTCGAGAAGAGTAGCACTTGTCGTGTTGTGAACCAGGAGCACCACTGGCGGGGTTCAGTGAAGTGGGTACGAGTAGCACTACTGGGCACATGCACCAGTAGCACTGGCTTGCTGACTTTGTTACAAGCAGGAGCACTGATGTCGTGGATCAGTAGTACTACTCGGATGGTACGGTGCGGTGTCGATCCAAGTCCTTCAGTTAAGTATTGAAATCTGCATGTGTTGTGACCCATCAGTGAAACGTCCAACTTTGGTGAGTTGTGAATTTTTATCGAATGTAATTGGAAACAAATTCGGAATTAACATTCCCCCTCCTCAGCTTTATGGCGCCAACTCAAAATTCACGCATTGTCAAAACGATAGATCAAACGCACGCGCCAAGACAGGTGCAAACAAAACGATGTTGGGCAGCTTACCGCCGCTCGTGAGCCAGCGCGCAATCGCGTCTGTACCTTGCTGGCGCGTGTTGGGCCCCCACGCCAGCAGCTCGTCGGGGATAAGGCGCTCTGGCGCTCCTTGGCTGGCATGACTTGGCGGGGTCGTCCACTTGACTTGGCATGCCTTGAACAAGGCCGGCGCAAACTCAGGCTTGCCGACAGACATGTGGGTGCGCGCCAGGAGCACCTGGATGAGGATGACCTTGATGCACAACGTCCACGGGCACTTGGTCGGCCCAAGTTGCGCTGCCCCGTGCATGTCGTGCGCCGTCTCGTCGTCGCAGCGCACCGTCCGTGGCAAACAGCAGCCGTCACAGCGAACGATGGTCGGGTCGATGTGCCCATCCGTGTTGAGATCCCAAGGCTTGGGGTCCTCCTTGCAAATGCTGCGCGGTTGACAGCAAACGTCTCCCATTGTCGGCGTCCTCGCCGACTCGCGTAGGATGCTCGGTCGAACGCAGTTCATGCAAACACGAATAAAGCACGAGGAAGACGTGTGCTTCATGCCGACAGAGACAGGCACAGACAGCGCGCGGCACCACGAGCATGGCGGCTGGTAGCCCCCCTGGTCGTAGCTGCGCCACACAGCAAGTGCTGCACGCTGGCCTCGCTCAACAGTCTCCTGGGTGAGCGCAAAAGCCGCCAGCGCCCGGTCATCCGCCAGCGCGTAGCGGGCACTCTCAAACACGGCGGGACCGAGAGACGCCGGAGGAGGAGGAGCGGACGAGGATGACGGGCCATCGCCGGCATTGGCACGACTGCCTCCACGAGCAGTGGCAGAGCCCGGAACGACAGAGGTTGGCGGAACTGCAACTGCTTGCGACAGCGTCAGCGGCGACGTCATGACCGGACCACGACTGAGGCCCCCAGTGTCACCTCTCATCGAAGACTCGATGAGGGTGGTCGTTGTCGGCGTGGGCGGCGGCCCCGACGACGGAGGGGTCATGACCATGTCGTCTGCCAGGCGCCTCCTTGTCGGAAAACGAAGCCCCGGCAGAGGAGTGCGCAATCGCGCGCTGCGCTCTGCCGCTGTCTCACTTGCCCCGCCGCCAGAGGAAGAGCCGCCAGGGTGGTATTCACGGCGGCCACCACTGGCGCCAGAGTCGGGAGGGTTGGCGGGTGACCCCGCGCCATCCGACTCGCGACGGCGCTTCAGCCGCTGCTGCTGCTCCTCACAATAGTCGCAGCGCGCAAACCCGCCCGCAATGCACGACACAAACGTGTCTCGCGTACAGCCATCGAGGGTGGCGTCCAAGCCGAGCCTGCGGCACTCGGTAGCAGGGAGGGCAGACCACAAGTCAAAGTTGCCCAGGGCCGCCAAGTTGGGCACCCGCTCGACCGTCGCCTGCGACATGAGCACGCGCGAGTAGCCCTGTGGGTTCCACACGACCGCCGTGCCCACCAGCGACGGAGACCGGCACAGGCGACCAGACGCTTGGCCAAACGTCAACAGGTTCCGACCGCCGAGGAACAAAGCCCACACCATGGAGGGGAAGTCGGTGCCTGTCGAAACCGCAGGAGAGCCGACGACGATGACAACGCCGACAGACGGGCGCGCGATGGTGGAAGCCACGACCTCGGCCGCGGACTTGCTGCCGGTGTACGACGCGATCAAGGAGGCGTCATCAGCTGGGCGGCCGCCATCGGAAAAGAGGGTGTGCACATGGAACGTTGGCCGCGTGTCGGGCTCGGGGTCACCGCCGCCGCCATCGCCACCGGCGCGGGTCGTGCCGCTCGTGGGGCCAGAGGCGCTCGCCGAGACAACCGGTGCGGAGGAGTGGGCAGGTGCGGCGGGAGCACGGGGGGCACCAAGGGGCGCCGCCGCCGCCGCCGCCACCACCGCCGCCGCCGCCGCCGCCGCCGCCGCCGGGGCCTCTGGGACACGCTGCGCAATGGTGGCTGCCGCAGCGTGGAACTTGAGGACGGCCACGTCACGCATGTCGTGAAGAGCAGCCCGCGGCGGGGGCTCGGCACGATGTCTGGGGATGCCACACAAGCTGTTGGCAACGCCGTTGACCTCTTCCACCGTCTCGCAAAAGACGCCAATGACCGCAGAGCGGCCCGAAGCGTCGCCCGACGGGTTGCCAATCAGCCGCACCTGCTCCGCAACGCGTTGCGCAACCGCGTCGTGGAGCGCCCTGTTGGCTGCCGGTGCCATGCTGTTTGCAAAGGGGCGCCGGCTGTGCTCGACAATGTAGCGGATGTTGACCCGTCGGGTAGACACGGGCCGAATGGTGGCAAATGGCCTGCTAGGCGGCGTGCCCACAAACGAAAGGAGGGTGGTGAGCCATGCAGGAGGGGCCGTCGCTGTCAGGAGGATGAGCGGGCAGGAGAGCTGCGAGAGGATGGAGCGGACGTGCATCATGTGGTTGCGAAAGGTTGACCACAGAGGGAGGAGGTGCACTTCATCAACAACCACACGGGCCAGACGGCAGACCCCTTCGAGGTGGCGCAGAAACTCGAGAAAGGCCGCCATGTCCTGCACCGCTGTGCACACGTCGAGCACGACGATCGCCGCGGTAGAATTGCGGGTGGAAGCGCCGCCACGCCGCCAAACAGAGACAGGAACGCTTAGCTGGTTGGCGGCAGTGAGCACATTGGCAGTAACAGCCCGCGTCGGCGTCAGTACGATCGTCACGGCGGGTCCCAACTGGTTGTCCGCCCGCCCGGCGTCCGCTGCTGCCGCCGCGTACGTCGACCACAAGAGCGTCTGGTGCGACAACGAGTCGGCGATGGCTGACGCTGCTCCCTGCTGGGACACGCTCTGGCCGGGACGCACAGCTGCAGCAGCGGCGCGGGCAGCGGCGGCCAGCGCAAAAGCCGTAGCAGCCGCTGCCTCGGCGCGAGCGGGGCCGAGAAAGGAGAGGGTCTTGCCGCCACCCGTTGGCAAGACGATGAGCAGCGTCTGCGGATCACGCGCCACCGCAACGGCGTGCACGGCTTGCCGCTGCTCTTCAGACTTGTACAGGCCGGCTGCACCTGCGCCAAAAACTTCCTTGACAGAGGTGTCCACAGCCTTGACAACTTGGGCCGCAGGCAGGCGCCGAGGGCGGCACATCTGCTCTTCCAGGCTGGGCCCGACATTGGACGACAATGCCGCCGCGGACGCACCCGTCGCGGCCCGGCTGGCGACAGCAGCAGCAGCAGCAGCAGCAGCAGCAGCAGCAGCAGCCGGACCAGAGGCGGCGGAGACGGCGGCGGCAGCAGCGGGCCTAGTCGCGGTGACGCCGCCCCCACTCGCCTGTCCCAAAAGAGAGTGGTGGCGCGGACCGTGCGCTACGGCCGAACGGCCGGCGGCCGCACCAGCGGCGGCAGCGGCGGCGGCGGCGGCGGCAGCGGCGGCGGCAGCAGCACTCGGACCAGCCGCGACGATGCGCATGCACTGCTGCTCGGCGAGGGGGTGGCGCAGGTGGTTGGGAAAGTGGTTGGACGCCAAGCCCAAAGACGCGTGCCAGCGCAGGGAGCCGCCCTTGAATAGGAAAAAGGACGAGTTGTTGACGTCTCCAAACGACAGGCTCGGGTCGCCCGCGTAGTTGGTCGCGGCCGTGCGCGTGCTATGGCCGCTCTGGAGCTCCAGCACGCGTCCCCAGTCTGGGACACCAGTGAAGGCAGAGGCCAGCGACGCGACGGCGTCGCCACACACGCCGTCGGGGTCCCCAAAGTGGGGGTCGGAGATGTCCATCTTGGTCACCAGCTTGGCCACTGCAGCTGCCCACTGGCGGTAGATTCGAACGCCGATGGGCAACAACGACGCACCACCCAACAAGTCCACCTCAAAGGCCGTCGAGAGGGCGCGCACGGGGAGAAGTTGCCCACGACAGTCTCGAAACAGCAGGGAGCGGTCGGACAGGGAGGACCAGATGGACACGGCCGACGACGATGCACCAGGAGCAGCAGCAGCAGCAGCAGCAGAGCCGGCGCTGGCACCCGCCGGACGAGCGCGGGCAAAGTACGCCTCCAACGTTTCCAAAAACACCATGTACAGGAGCAGGAGCGTGGATGTGGCAGCGTCCAGCCAACGAATGATGGGTCGGCCGCGGCCTTGGTGCTCGACTTGGGCCTTGTGGTAGGTCAGGATGGTGTAGACAGAGCCTTTGTGGACGTACAGACCGCGCCGCGAGCGGGCCGTAGACGGGCAGATGGTGAGCGCGGCACTCTCGGTCTGCCGCGGTGGCGCGCCGCCGACGGCGTGGACGATTGCCCACAGGCGGGCGCGAAGACGGTCCAGCTTTTTGCGCCACGCCGCGAGCCCGGCAGCGTCCGTGATGACGGGTGGGGCGGACGGGTCGACCTCCAGCACCGGGTCAGACAAAGGGGGGGGTCGGTGGTGTTGGGGTTGGTGGTGTCGGCGGCAGCAGCTCCACCACCAGCGGCAGTGGTGGTGGGCGTCTTGACCGCCGGGCGGACAGGGCAAGAGGGCGAGTCCAGCACTCCCGACGCCAAAAAGTGAGCCTGCCAGCGTCGCAGCAGGGCCTGGTTGGCCGGCATCTGCAAAAACGAGACGCCGGGTACTTGGCGATTGGGGATGTCGGTGAGGTGGACGGCCTCTGCGAAAAAGCCAGACGGCTCGGGGTCGTAGCCAAAGAGCAGCTCTGTCATTTCTTGCATGGCGAGGCGCTGTAGTTTGGCCACCCGGTCGCCGAGAGTGATGGTGCTGAGGTGTAGACCCTGCGACAGCAGCGAGCCGCACATGGCCTCCTCTGGGGCACCCGCCAGGTGCTCCGGCTCGTCACACGGTAGAAAGGCGGGGGCGACCGCCTCGGCTCGACCGATGCTTTCGCCGTGGGCGTACAGCTGCACGATGTAGGCAGCTGCGGTCGTAGACGACGGGTCGGTAGCCTCCTGGATGAGCTTGAACGACGCCTCGACAGACTCGGACTCAATGTCCATAAACGCTCGGGCGTTGGCAATGTGGGTGCCAAAGAGCATGGCGCCCGCCAGATGCTGCGCCCCCGTCGCGTCCAGGTACTTTGCCGTCCGCGCCGCTTCGCTCGCGTCGACGCCGCCGCCGCCGCGGTTTGCGGGCGACACGGCGGTGACACACGACGGGTAGACGACCGACAGGAAGGGCATGACGAGGCCAATGTCACAGCGCGTCTTGCCCTGGCCGCCGACGCGAGCGGGACGCGAGTCGTACCGCTCGTGGTGCAGCAATCGCATTAGCGCGTTGACATGCGGCACCAGGAGCACACGAGCGACCTTTGTCGCGTCGTCCTCGTCCTCTGGTGCCACGCCCAACGGCCACGGCTGCTGCCGCTGCTGCTGCTGCTGCTGCTGCCCCCCGTCGTGCCCGCCGGCGGCGACACTACCGCTGCTGCCACCAGCTGATTGGCGGCGGCGTTGGCGGCGGACATTGTAGAGCACCGTCGCGGCGTGCGCCTGGTACGCCTCACGCAGGGCTTGAATGGCGTCCACCGTAGCCGGGCTGAGCGACGGCACGTCGTAACCGGCCTCGAGCGCCTCGGCGGCGGATAGCTGGCCGAGGCCAGCAATGTCCTGCGCGACGTAAAGCAGGACCGCCTCGTCCCGGGCGTACTTGATCAGCGACGGTTCTGTGATGCGGATGTTGAACGGCCGCTGCCGCATGTCCCCCGCCGTCTGGCCGACGCGCAGGCGAGACGCGATGACGTTGTCGCAGCCGCGCAAGTACGCGATGGCATCACGATACAGCCACAGCACCGCGGCCTTGAGGCACGCAAAGAAAAACCAACCGAGGGCGGGGAGCCGAGCCTTGCCATGCTCCAGGTCGTCATTCTTGTACACGACCGGCCCAGGCGTGGGCATAAAGTAGCCGTACCGCTGCATGACAGACACGGCAGTCCAGTGCATGTCCTTGAGGGAGTCGTTGAAACGGTAGATCTGGAGAAGCCCACCAGACTGACTGTCGGCGGTACTCTCCGACACGGTGAGCCGCGCCGCCGCCGACGGGGAAGCCCTGCTGCCGGCGACAGCCCCGCCACCGCCGCCGCCGCCGCCGCCGCCAGAGCCGTTCCGCTGCAACCCCACAGGGGCGACACCGAGAAAGGTGTCGAGCGGCAGCATCGCCGCGGAAGGGGCTGCTCCTCCACCATGCGTGAGAGTGCCCGCGCTGCTGCTCCCGGTCGTTGTGGCAGCCCCCGCCGCCGCCGCCGCCGCCGCCGCCGCCGCCGCCGCCGCCGCCCCCGTGGCCAGTGCCGTAACGGGCGCGCCAGTGGGGCCAAGCGGTGCCGCCGCGGTGGTGACCGGAAACTTGGCACACCGGTTGCCACGCTTGAGCGACTGCACCGCCAGGCCGTCTGTAAAGGCGGTGTTGGTGCACAGGTCGCCATCGGGGACGGCAGGCGCTTCGTGCACCTTGGTCAGCGCCTTGGCCGTCGACGCCGCCCGCCGGCACGAAAAGCAGCCCCACTGGCCAGTGTGCACCGGCAGACCGGGCACGGGACCGAGATGAGGGGCGGTGGGGGAGGCCGGCCACGGCGACGAGGAGTAGCGCTCGCGCAGAGCCGCTTGCGCCGGCTCAGCCGTGGCGGTGAGGGCGGCCAGGCTCTGCGCCACGGTAGACACCGCGTAGGCCGGCAGCTGGGAGCCTGCCAGCAGCGGCGCACCGCCCTCGGCGCCACAGGCGGCCCGCGTGGCTTGCTTGTGCGTGCGCAGGCTCAGGTGGTTCTTGAACTGCGCCGCCGACTCGATGGTCGTCTGGCAGGGCACGCAGATGACCAGCGCCGCCTGCTCCCAAACGTAGAGCCCCGTCCAGAGCGGGGGCGCCACGGTATCCGGCCCACGCGGCGGCAGCCCGGCAGGCCCCGCAAGCGGGACGCCAGCGTCGACGCGGGGTGCATCAGACGCTGGTACTAGCGTGGGGGGGGCGGGGAGGGGCGCGATGGGCGGCCCGGGCGAGACAAATGGGGCGGTAGCACAACTGGCGGGGGGCAAGGGCGCCGCGGGAGGGGCTGCAGCAGGGACGGCAGCCGCAGCAGCAGCAGCAGCAGCAGCAGGAGGGCGGGCTGGAGTTTGCGGGGAAGGGCTGCCGGCAGGACCCGCCGCGCCGTCCATGCTGGATGGGGGTAGGAGAAGGAGGGGGGAGAGAGAGGGGAGGGGAGGGCAGGGGGGGGTGAGGAAGACGACGACTGGCGTACAGGCCAGCCCCAGTGCAAAGGAGGGGCGTGCGATCAGTAACTGGGAAGGCGTGGAGTGGGAGGGAGGGACGTGGGGGAGCAAGACGGGCGGCGCGGCAGGTGAAGACGGCGGAAACGGCGGGAAGAGAAAGAAAAAGGGCACTGCGGGGGGACGCTACATACGACTGGGAACGCAAGCAAGATCGCGCGCAGGGGACCTGCCGGGTTAGGGGGTGGGCAGTTGGATGAATGGGCGGGTTGGAGCGGGCCCAGTCGGCAGTCGTAACGGCAAAAAAACGGTCGGGGGGGAACGGTGGGAATGGCGCGAAATTTTTGGACGATGGGGTAAGACGTAACGGACAGTGAGGGACGCGGATCGGGGGGAGGGGAGAGCACGAGGTACGCGGGAGGGGGAATCACAGGTGGGGATCAATGCGGGGGAGGGCGGGCGGAGCGGGGAAATTTGACCCAGAGGGCAGGGGAGACTACTGGGCAGGGGGGCGCGGAGTAAAACGAAACGGACAGTGAGGGACGTGGATTGGGGGGCGGGGAGAGACAGAGCTACGCGGGCGGGAGGGGCAATCAAAGGTGGGGATCAATACGGGGGAGGGCGGGCGGAAGGGGGAAATTTGACCCACAGCACGGGGGAGACTGCTGGAGCGAGGGGGGCGAGGTAAAACGAAACGGACACTGAGGCACATCGAGTGGGGGGGCCGGAGGGACAAATAATGTGGAGGGGGGGGGCACGCACGGACGGGATCAACGAGGGGGGACGAGGGGAGAGAGGAAAAATGACGCACAGCACGAGAGAGAGTGCAGGTGAGGCGGGGGGACCGGCTATTTGTAACGGGCGACAGAGAGAGGGGGCTACTCGACTTAGTGCAGATGCCTACTCGAGTAGGGGGCGGGGGAGAGGGGGGAGGGGAGGGGGGATGGTGGGATTTGAATATTTGTACGCGGGAGAGGGGTGGGGGCGGGAGGAGGGACAGGGGGCAGGCGGAAATCGACTGCGAGTTGGTAGACCCGAGGGCGGGGGCGGCAGTTTCGAATGTGGGAAAGGAGAGGGGGGGAGGAGGTGCAGGGTGGCGGGAAAGAACGCAGGAGGGGCCGGAATCGACGCATTGGAGGGGGATCGTTTCTTCCCAGCCGAGGACCAATGAGGGGCGATGGGGAAACGACGCAGAGGGTGCGAAATTGACGCACTGGGGGGGGTTGCGTCGCTTCCAGGTCGGGGGCCAATGAGAGACGAGTTGGAAGCGACGCAGGGGGAAGGAACGTAGGGGGGAAATTGACGCGTACGGGCCACCCGGCGAAATCGACGCAGTCTGGGGGTTCCTTACAGTTGCGTCATTTCCGAAACACTGCGAAATTGATTCATTGAGAGGGGTCCCACGTTCCTTCCGTGTATTCTTACCTTAGGGTGCGAAATTGACGCACTGGGGGGGGTTGCGTCGCTTCCAGGTCGGGGGCCAATGAGAGACGAGTTGGAAGCGACGCAGGGGGAAGGAACGTAGGGGGGAAATTGACGCGTACGGGCCACCCGGCGAAATCGACGCAGTCTGGGGGTTCCTTACAGTTGCGTCATTTCCGAAACACTGCGAAATTGATTCATTGAGAGGGGTCCCACGTTCCTTCCGTGTATTCTTACCTTAAGATGCCGGGCGCGGGGAAGGTGACGGGTGAGATGACGGTGATGGGGGTGGGGAAGAGGATGGGCGTGACGTCGGTGAGGGTCGAGGGGGTCGAAGGTACAGGAGGTCTTTGTGTCTCTGTCTGTGGTTCTGCCCCCGAGGTCTCTCCCGGTGGCGCCCACACTCACGCATTATATACCCCCAGGGGGGCACCCAGGGTGCCCCAAAGCATGCGATTGCCCGTCGTGCCGGTGGACGGCACCAAAGCTCTCAAAACAAAGCATGGGCTCTCAGAACAAAGCAAGGGTGGGCGTGTGCGCCCCAAGGCGCCCCACCAGAAAGCCCCAAACGGGGGGGGGACGGTGTGCGGCGCTCGTAGCGCCGCGCGGCTGGCCCCACGCGCCATTCGACCCGAAAAGCCTCAGAGGCGTGTAAGCAGACGCCAGTCTTCGGGTCGAATATCTCCCGTGGGTCAGCAAGTCTTGTCGCTCCCATTGGTCCACGGGGAGATTGTTCCGGCTTGCTGACGCGTCAGAGATGTGGCTCGTCTTTTGGTCCGTTAGTCCGTTGATCCGTTGGAGACTGTACCCGTCGGCAGATGAGTCAGGGTAGTGTCGGTTAGCCAATCCGCGGCTCCCGTGCTGACCGTCCGTTAGTAGTAGATTATCGGACGGACACCGCGGCATGCCCCAGATTACTTTGGAGTTGATGCGTCTTGGAAGGAGTTGGCTGAGAAGGACAGGGAAGGAGAGGCCCCAGTCCTTATCCCCTAGGCTCCAGTCTTGGGGATTTAAGGGGCATATCCTTACACCTCCCCCCCCTTAGGACGCGCGGCGCAGGAAAGCGTCCAACACCTCAGGTGCGTTCGCAAGGTCTTGCTTGGTCAGCCAGGAGTTCTCGCTGACGTCACAGCCTTTCCACTTGACCAGGTACTGTAGTCGTCCACGGCGCTTTCGTGACCTTATGATGGAGTCGACTTCGTACTCGACAGAACCGTCCGGAAATGCCACCGGAGGCGGAACGGGAGGAAGTCGGCCATAAGGATCAGCGCGGTACGGCTTCAGCAAGCTCGCATGAAAGGCGTTGTGAACCTTGCGATCGAGCACCGCTTGGGGAAGATCCAGGCGGAACGTCACATCGTTGATACTCTCAGTGACGCGGTACGGTCCTGAGTACTTGGGCATCAGCTTGCGAGCGCCTTGGAAAGCATCTGGCATAAGGTGTTTGGTACTTAGTAGCACCAGATCGTCCACGGCGATCTTGCAAGGTCGGCGATGGCGATTTGCGTACGCCGAGCGCGCCTCATTTGCACTCTTGATGGCTGAGATGGCAGTCTCTTGAGCCTGTTGGAGACCGCTTAGCCAGTCAGACACTGCAGGCATGCTTGACTCTGAGTTTTCGAGGATGTCCATTGGTACCGTCTTAGGTTCGAATTCGTAGTTCAGGAAGAAAGGGGAGTACGTTGTAACAGCATTTGGCGACCGGTTGTAGGCTACTTCGGCAGCAACCAGAAAGAGGTCCCAATCGCCTTGGTGATGGTTGACAAAGTTTCGCAGGATTTCTTCGATCTTCTTGTTCATGATCTCAGTTTGTCCGTCGGTTTGCGGGTGGTACGCTGAAGAGGCCTTGATCTTGACCTTGAGAATCTTCGTGAGCGACTGCCAGAAGTTGGAGAAGAAAATGCGGTCCCTGTCGCAGACAACATCAGCTGGGAGTCCGTGGTGTCGATAGACGTGATCATGGTGGAGCTGAGCTGCGACTGGCGCCGTACAGTCTGGCTTCATAGGGGCGAGGCGAATCATCTTGGAGAGGCGGTCGACAACGACGTAAATCCCGTTGTGGCCTCTTGGAGTCAGAGGAAGAGGCGTGATAAAGTCCATGGAGACACTTGCCCATCGTTGGCTCGGGGGGTCCAAGGGTTTGAGGTGACCCAGAGGTGAATGGGTGCTAGCCTTGTTCCGCTGGCACAAATCACATGTTTGTACGTATCTTTGGATGTCTTTCCGCATTGTCTTCCAGTAGTACTTGGAAGAGATAACCTTGGTTGTTTTCTTGACTCCCATGTGCCCTTGGCACGGGACATCATGGTAGTCGTGGAGTAGTCTTTGGCGTAGAGTACCGACGGGGATACACGTACGGTCACCTCGTTTCAACAACCTCATGTGTAGCCGGTAGGGAGATACCGGGTCTTTGACTAGGTCGGCAAACTCGGGGTCCGCGTCGTACTCTTGTCTTAAGGTGGCAAGGTCTTGATCACTTTGGTTGATGGTCATGAGGTTGTTGATTTCAGTTTTCTTGGGGAGTTCTTCAATGGTCTTGGTCAGCACGCGACTAAGAAGGTCTTGATTGGGGGCGTGCTTGTCGGGAGCATCTTGTGGCTGCCTGGAAAGGGCATCAGCCACGGGGTTCGAAGTGCCCTTGATTGGGACAATCTTGAACTGGAACTGGTCCAGAAACTCCAGCCACTTGACTTGGCGATCGTTCAGCTTCTCTTGGGTGCTTAGGTATCTCAGGGACTCATGGTCGGTGTGGACCTCAAAGGGTCTTCCGTAGAGGTAGCAGCGCCAATGCCGGATAGCTTGTACGACTGCAAGCAGTTCTCTTTCACGAATGCTGTAGCGCTGCTCGTGGATGTTGAGGGTTAACGAGAAGTACGCCACTGGACGCCGTCCGCGTCCATCATCTTGCTCAAGGACTGCGCCCACAGCATACCCGCTGGCATCTGTAGACACGTAGATTGGGTATCTCTTGTCGAAAGGCCTTAGCACCGGTGCGCTTGTCGTTAGGTCCTGCAGCTGCTCAAAGGCTTTCTGGGCGTCGGGTGTCCGCTCGAAGTCGACATTCCCAGTCAGCCTCGTTAGCGGCGTAGCTACGGCAGCCATTCCCTTGATGAATCTTCGATAGAAGTTGACCATACCGAGGAAAGATTGTACATCCTTTTTGCTCCTCGGTGTTGCCCACGTACGGATGGCTTGGACCTTGTAGTCTTCCATAGAGAAGCCTTTCTCGGAGATGACGTGGCCAAGGTAGTCCACAGTAGTTCGAGCGAACTGGCACTTGCTCAGCTTGGCGTAAAGCTTGTGTTCTCGTAATTTCTCGAGTGCTAATCGTAGGTGCTTGAGGTGATCGTCGTAAGTTTCGCTGTAGACTAGGATGTCGTCGAGGTAGACACAGATGAAGTCGTACAGATAGGGTCGGAAGACATCGTTCATTAGGTTCATGAAGACCGCGGGTGCATTTGTCAGACCAAAGGGTACGACGGTGAACTCATAGAATCCGTACTTGGTTCGAAACGCCGTCAAAGGTATTGTTTCTGGGTCAAGGCGAATCTGGTGATAGCCAGAGCGGAGGTCGATCTTTGTAAAGTACTTGGCCTTTCGCAGTTGGTCAAAGATGTCGTCGATGCGTGGTAGTGGGTACGCGTTCTTGATAGTAGCCTTGTCAGGGCCCTGTAGTCGATGCACATTCGCCAGCCACCGTCCTTCTTCGCCGCAAAGAGGACGGAAGAGCCCCACGGTGAGGTGCTTGGTTGGATGAATCCCTTCCTTATGAGGCCGGCCAGTTGAGTCTTGAGTTCTTCGAGCTCCCATTCGGCTAGTCGGTAAATTCCGCTACGACGCGGTTGGGCGTCATCGGTCAGCTTGATGCTAAATTCGTGACTGCGCTCAGGAGGGAGTCCGTCGGGGAGCTCGTCTGGGAAGACGTCAGCGTACTCTTTGAGAATCTCTTGAACTTCTTTCTTGTCTTCGCCTTGTCCCATCGTAATGGCGTTAATGTTGAAGGTGCTAGAGGGATCTTCCGACTGCAGGTAGATGGCAAAAACAGGGCACCTTTGAACGAGGTCCCGAGCAAGGCGTTGCCGACTGATCAGAGCTTCGGGCTTCTTGAGGGAGGCAGTGATAGAAATGTTCTTGTGGTTGAACTTGAAGGAGATCTTGTTTTTCTTGTTGTTGATTTTGGCGTCCTTGTCATCGCGCCACTTCTTTCCCAGGATGAGGTCGTACGCGCTCAATTCACAAACAGCAAACCGAAGTCGCTCTTGGTACGGTCCGATGTGAATCTCAAGAGGGTCAACGGTTTCAGCGAGGACATGGGAGCGGCCATCGGGCATGCTTGCCGCGAAGTCCGTTCCTTTCGTTTTCACATGCAAGGAGGTAACGAGGCGCCTTGATACGACGTTGATGGGAGATCCGTCGTCGAACAGCACCTTAACAACTTTTCCATTGACAGAAGCAGTAGAAAGCAGAAGCCCGAGTCGCGGGCCTTCAAATGGTGACGACATATTTTCAGGAACCGAAGGAGCGTCTTTCACAGATGTTGAGGATTGTTGCTGCTTCAGTTCCGCTGGCCTTTTGGGCAGTCCTTAGCCATGTGTCCTTTCTCGCGACAGCGAAGGCAGAGACCCTCGCGCATGCAGCGCTGGCGTTCGTCTGGCGTCAGCTTTTCGATCTTGATGCTGGAAATGTCCATCGGGACAACGCCCATCGTCGGTGGCTTGCCAGAAAAGCTGTTAACATTGCTGGTGATACGGGACACTCCAGCCTTGGCCGCTTCCACGCGCAGGGCGTCCGTCATCAGTGATTCAAGATCGGTGTACGTCTTGAGGCACAGTGCCTGCCAGATGTCGCGCTTCAGGCCTCGGCTATAGCGGTCGATCTTTTCCGCTTCGGTGATGTCCGGGATGTCCAAGAGGACGCTCAGGAAAGTCCTGTTGAACGTCCCGACGTCCTTGATTTGGCGCCATGAGTGCAGCTTGTCCCGCGCCGCCTGCGTCTTGTTCAGAGGGCTGAAGCGACGGATGAGCGCAGCCCGAAAGGTAGCCCAGTCGGGGACCGCCGTCGTCCGACTGTAGGTATGCCACCAGGTGAACGCTTCACCGTCCAGGTAGGTGCAGGCGATCCGACACGCTTCGTCAGGGTCAGTCAGTCGCACATATGAGTCCATGTGCGAGCACCATGCTTCAATTGTCCCGGGCTTGCCAGAGAACAGTGCGGGCTTATTCGGCCTCGCAGTCGTCGCGCCTCCACTCGAGGCCTTAGCCTTGGCGTCGGACAGCTGTTTCTTGGCGTCCGCCAATTCAACCTTATGAGCCTCGAGCTCGGCGCTCATCTGCGAGACGAACGCTGTAAGTTGATTCCATGACTCCGCGGAGGGTGCGGTTGAGGCCGTTCCCGGATTAATCGGGCTTACAGTCGCAGGATTCGGGGGGTCCATTGCGTCCTGGGTGAGGTCCGCAACAATCAAATTAACCCAACAGATCCGGTTTGACTTACTCCGGCAGAGCACGGGGCAAGTCTTACAAGATGTGCAAGTTAATTTGACCAAGCAAAATAGTGCTGCACTAGCTCTGGACAAGCGTGGCCGTCGTGGCTACCACGTTTCCAAAGATGGACAACACTATTTGATGGGTCACAAGCGATGCGATGAAGCAGAATTCGAAGACTCAAGTCACGCAATCGGATTTTCCCGCCGGCCGCCGCGCACGGGCCCGAGTCGGGTCGTGCCGGATTTCCACGCGGGGGGATCAAAGGGGGAAAATCGCGTCTCTTGCACAGATCATGGGGGGTGTTGCGAGGTGTCAGTCGGTGCGGCGCGCCAGCGTGCGGTGGTGATCCTTGCCACGCTGGTGGCGTTCGAAGTGCTCGACCGTCTCAAATTCGCGATCGCACACGTCGCAACGAGGGCGGGTCGCTGGACGGTTGACCGTATTGCGGTGGCGCCGCGACCAGCGATGGTCGCGCAGCACTGTCAGGCTGTTGCAACGCACACCGCACGGCTTGCAAACGTATTTGCCCTTGGGGATGGTCTTGGCGATCCGGCGCTGCTCTCGCTGCTCTGCTGCGCGCGCGGTCGTCGGTCGGATGTGGCCGATTCGTGGGGCCGGCGACGCGATGTAGCGCCGGGCCGGATCCTGCGCGGGCAGCAGCAGGCGCCGGTTGGCTGGGACCGCCGGGCCTGACGTGGCCGGGCCCTTACCCTTGCGCGAGAGGGGGGGCTTGGATGCGGCTGGCGCCGCCGATGCGGCCGTCGCCGCCACAGAGGATGACGTGGATGCGCCCGCCGGGGTGCCACGTGCCGCCGCGGTGTCGCGCGCCGCCGCGGTGCCGCGCGCCGCCGGGGTGCCGCGCGCCGTCGGGGGGCGCGCCGTCGCCGCCGAGGAAGTCGGGGCGTCCGCCAACGCCGAGGAAGAAAATTCCGAACCTGATTTGGCACTCACTGGGTTTCGACAATCAGTCGACCAAAAGAAAAAAACCGTGACAGGGGCCACCAGGGCAGTGTCAGGGCAGTGTTCTTTCGGTGTGATTCGTGGAACCCGCTGCGTTCGTATTACAATGCCCGAGGCACGCCGAACACAGGGGGCAGCACGAGTGCACAAACACAGGGAGGGCCAAATCCAGGACGGAATCGCAACGTCACCGCCAAGAGGAAGTCAAACTATCTGAAGCTACCACATGTGAGGCACCACCCACACACGGGCAGCCCTCAACGTACTGGTGCCGCTGTCAGCAACCCGTGCAAGCCAATGAGGATGCCGGGCGCGGGGAACGTGACGGGTGAGATGACGGTGATGGGGGTGGGGAAGAGGATGGGCGTGACGTCGGTGAGGGTCGAGGGGGTCGAAGGTACAGGAGGTCTTTGTGTCTCTGTCTGTGGTTCTGCCCCCGAGGTCTCTCCCGGTGGCGCCCACACTCACGCAGTATATACCCCCAGGGGGGCACCCAGGGTGCCCCGAAGCATGCGATTGCCCGTCGTGCCGGTGGACGGCACCAAAGCTCTCAAAACAAAGCATGGGCTCTCAGAACAAAGCAAGGGTGGGCGTGTGCGCCCCAAGGCGCCCCACCAGAAAGCCCCAAACGGGGGGGGGACGGTGTGCGGCGCTCGTAGCGCCGCGCGGCTGGCCCCACGCGCCATTCGACCCGAAAAGCCTCAGAGGCGTGTAAGCAGACGCCAGTCTTCGGGTCGAATATCTCCCGTGGGTCAGCAAGTCTTGTCGCTCCCATTGGTCCACGGGGAGATTGTTCCGGCTTGCTGACGCGTCAGAGATGTGGCTCGTCTTTTGGTCCGTTAGTCCGTTGATCCGTTGGAGACTGTACCCGTCGGCAGATGAGTCAGGGTAGTGTCGGTTAGCCAATCCGCGGCTCCCGTGCTGACCGTCCGTTAGTAGTAGATTATCGGACGGACACCGCGGCATGCCCCAGATTACTTTGGAGTTGATGCGTCTTGGAAGGAGTTGGCTGAGAAGGACAGGGAAGGAGAGGCCCCAGTCCTTATCCCCTAGGCTCCAGTCTTGGGGATTTAAGGGGCATATCCTTACACAGGCGTCCTGGTCTGGAGGTTTCACCATCTACCCCGTGAGGATGCTGGTCGTCAACGTCCGCGATGGGGGCGGCCGCTGGATGAACGTCGGCCACGTTCCTCACATCCCGAGGGTGGTGGGCAACGTCAGAAGTGCCCGCGCCCGGTTGGCTGTGAGTGACGCGCGCAACGAGATGTTGCAGCGCTGCCTGGCGGTGATGCTGCAGGGGGTCGTGCAGGCCAGTCATCACGGCGTCTGGGTCAACCTGCCAGGTTTGGGCCGCGTGCTGCTGGTGCCGCGTGTGCTGGGCGTCGTGACGGACCAGGTGGAGGAGCGTGCCATAATGGCGCTGATGGGTAACCGAAGCAACTTCAATTGCACCCACTGCCTGACGCCGCGCGACGTGGCGGCCGCGCCCAGCTGCACGGCGGTGCCGCGCCCGGTCGTCAGCACCCTTGAGGCCCAAGTGGCGGCGGCTGAGGCACGGGAGGCCGATGGGCGCCCGCGCACACGAGTGGCGCTTGCACGCGCTACCAGTGCGCTCCCGTTTGTTCCTGCTCTGGGGGCTGTACACGGTTTGAGCACCGGGACCCTCGCCATGTACGACATCATCTCTTTCGATGCCCTCCACGTGTGGAAGCTTGGTGTTTTGAGGTTGCTCGCGCAGCGACTGCCTTCAATGCTGCAGGCCGTCTGTCCGGACAACCGTGCCGTCCTTGGCAGCGTCCAGGAGACCCTGGACGCAGTCAACCGTCGCGGCTTTGAGTTGGGGCCTCTCTGCCGCGCGTCTCCCGTCGCACCAGGGTATGTCCTCAATGAGTGCGGCTGACTGCGCTTTCAAGAGCTTGTGTGCATGTGTGATGCCCCTTGCGTGTGGTGGGCGTCGGCTGCGTCGTTGAGTGAGCGCTCTGGGGTCTCTTAAACTCATACGCCATCATCTTTGTGTTTGCTGGTTGCACCATTGTACGATCATGCAGTTGTTTTGTGCCTATGACTGTCACGCAGGCCACGATGACGGGCCGCCAGTGGCGGCACTTCTGTGTGGAGTGGCCCCACATGGTGGCAGGCCTGTTCGGCCCGGCCGTGTGCCGCGGCATCGTGGCGCCTCCCAACCAGGCCCCGCCGTCCTTGCAGGCCAATTTGCCCCGCGGTCATCCGGCGGACGCGGACATGGACGATGGCTGGGGAGATGGGACGTACGAGGAGGTGTGCTTGGAGATGGAGGAGCTTGCCAGGCCTGTTGAGGGCGTGGACACGTCGGCGGGCTCCCCCTACTACTCTCTCTTTGGGGAGGTGCCCATCGAGGACGCCGTGCTGCGGATGTTTTGCGTGGCCGCTAAAGTCAACGGTCTGTTTTTTATGGGGACAACCGGGCGAACCACACTGTCACCACCGAGTCGGAGGCGGTGGAGGTGGCCGACGTGGCCAAGATGTTGGGGGATATGATCCAGGTCCTGCTGGGCCCCGTCCATACAACCAAGCTTCACCGGCTGATGTACCACGTGCACGAGGAGCTGACCAGGCGCGGCAACCTGTGGGAGGGAGACACGAGTGAGAACGAGTCACTCCACCCGGCGGGCAAGATGATGTACCGTCGCACCAACAAGCACGGGCCCTCGTTGATGCTGCAGCTGCTGCGCGCTGAGGAGACAAAGTCAGAGGTGCTGGACAGGCTGGACAGGGCCGAGCGGGACGCAGACAAGGACGCGCGCGCCACGGCGGGCGTGGACGACGATGCGGCGGGCGGCGCGGCCGAGGCTGACCCCAGGGTTGGGGCGCGGGGCGTGCGCGTCAGCGCGGCCGCTGTTGCAGCCCAGCCGGGACTGGCGGCTCTCCCCGCCTGCCTGAAAGTCGGCATGGACAACACGCTGGCCGTTGCCAACACGACGCAGATCAAGGCCACTTTCGAGTGGGGGGCGCGCGCGATGGTGCAGAATGTGCGTGGCACCAACGACTTCCGCGCGGCGCCCTGGCACTCACACATCAGGTTTGTGGGTGCCGACGGCGAGGTGCTGTGGGGGCTGGTCCGCGTGGTGCTACGCGGCGTCGACGGCGGTGCTTGCCAGCGTGTGGTGGTGCAGTGTTTGCGGAAGGAGACGCCACGAAACGGGTGCGTTTTGACTGCCTTTGGCTGCCAGCGCTTGGCTTGGGACTTTGCCAGCTGGGACGACGACTGGCCCAAGCTGGCCGTCGTGGAGACGTCGGCCATTCTCCGCCTGGAGCAGATCCACTCGGACTGGTGGGACCTCGGCCGCCGCTTGGGCGTCCGTGCTGTGCCGTCAACTGTACCAGACACGTCCGACGAGCGTCATCGTGCACGCTTCTTCACCAATGTGTTCTACCCCTGGACGTCGCGGTCTTTGCGTCTCGCTGTATAAAGATGCCCTGACGTGGCGGCGTAAACTGTCTTTAGAAACAGCGCAGAATCCTCACTGCTTTCACTGCTCCACTCTCTCCACCCCCACTCCCGGAAAAACCCTCGTGCGCCCTCCGCGTTCACACCCCCTTGACCGGGCCCCACCGTGCGTGGCGGCCAGTACTCTTCTACCCCCCCACGACGCAAAGGCCAGCCCCGAAAGGCGCCGAGTCCATGACCAGCGGCCGCGACCGCGCGGCACGCCCCCCCCCGGCCCCCAACCATTTCCACCGGCCGCCACCGCGCGGCGCGCCCCACCCCTGCCATCAACCCCGCCCCCATCCCCCTAGAGCGGCGGGATTCCCACCCCTGTCCCCGTCCCGTCACCGCCGCGGTACAGCGGCAATGTTGACGGTAAGGGACGGGGGCATCACCACCCTCCTCCCCGCCGTCCCCCCCCACTCATGCTCCCGTGGGCGCCTGCCGCTCGCCGGGGCCGCCCGCGCGGGTGCTCAAGGAGAGGGAGGGGGGGAGGGAGGTGCATTGGCGCGACGGCAATGGGAGATGCTAGGAGTGGGGGGGCCCCCACGTGGCGGTGCCGGCGGCGACAGTGGGCGGTCGGGTGAGCGGGCGGGCGCGCCCGCGTCAGGGGCCAGCTGCCGCCGACTGCGGCGGCCGCCAGCGGGCCACGCCCGGGCGCGCCCGTCTGCTGAAGCGGCCGCCGCCAGGAGGACGGACTGCACCGCCACCGCCACCGATGTGACCTCGACCACCACGCGGGTGCGGAGGACAGCCATTGTGAAGCGGGAGGGGGTTGCCAAGAGGGGGAGGGGCGAAGGGGGATGGACGGCGGGATGCGGGCCGGGGAGTAGACTGCGCTTTGCGCTGCCTGCCAAGTGCCATGTCACACTGTAAGACATGTTCGCAGCCCAGGTCCGCCCGGGAAAGGGCGGCCTCCCGCTAGCTGTCATGCCTGAGCCACAGTTAATCGTGGCTCTATACGGTCTCGTCCCCGCCGACGCCTGGCTAGCCGCCGCACTAAGCAGTGCCACTGGCTCGCACGACCAGCTGCCACAAACTGTGTTCCCCGATTGGCTCAGAGAGCTCGGCCAAACAGGCAACGGAGCAGTCTCTCGCAGTCACTGCCAGGCCACGCAAGCCTCTTGTGGGCAGAATTCTTCAGCGCATCCAGGAGTGTGTTCAGCCGGAATAGCAGCCCCATCCATTCAGCCATTCCGCAATAGGCGCCCGTATTGGGAAATTATTGAGGGTGCTCAGGTTCTTGACGATATGCCCGCCACACAACCAATGAACACACCAGGATTCTCGCAGAGCCGAACACGCAACACTGTCTAGCCCAGCCTCACCTTCTTCCACAGCCCGGCCCACTCGCGCAGCCAATGATATCCGACGCCGCGGCAGCTCTGGCCACCCACCACGGCGCATTGCAAGCCTCTCTTTGATTGCCAGCAACGGCGCAAGTCGCTCTCACCCCGTCGCCTATATCTCCCGCGCAGGTGTCTGCCCGTCCACCCAATCATCGTTGGAACCGTGATGCATTGTGGCGCCATTATCGCGCCATCACACGCGCCAACGAGCCTCGCCGAGACAGCTCACTCCTTTCCCCAGCCAACCACAGGCCCACATCTGTCAAGTCTATCCACTTATCAGCAAGAGACCTCAGCAGTACGCAATCAGTGGTGTAACACTTCACTTGGACGTGAGAATGTTTCAATATTGACCCAACTCCGTTCCCGAATCCAACCCCGGGATGTCTCGCCGAACCCATCCTATCCCCTTATTTACTACCATTGCCTACCCCGATGAACGGAACCGTTTCCCTGACGAGATCGTGCCATCTGCGGCTCTTGTTGAACGGCTTTGAGCAATACAGCTTTGGACACGGATTGATTCTATCTCGATTCACACTTGTACAAGATACCAAGCCCTTGTTTTTCATCGGGTTCAGAGGTGTTCACGGCAATAGGAACTGACCAGGTCGATCGATGTGATGCTCAAGAACTCAGGCAGGGCTTGCAGCCACACTCTCTGCCAGTCCCTTGCTCCCGCCAGACCGTGTCGGCCACCCATCTGCCCTCCACCGGGCCACATCGTTCAGAACACTCATTGGCGCAGGGACACTCGCGATCTAGCCGGTCCACCTGCGATAAGTAAAAGATCGCGACTTCTTGGGCGGTCACTTTTTGGAAAAGCACCGTAGCGGCGACCCCAACGGCGACCATATATCGTGAATCTGATTCATCGAGTTGTGGTAAGTACACAACATATTCGTTTCGAAGGATGGGGTTGGTCCACACTGGCACCCATTTTTTTTTCAGAATGGGGGCTGGGCTGGACCAACCCCTTTCATCGGGATTGGGCACCGGCTCAATTTAGCGAGATCCAGCCATTGAGAGGTCAGAGACGTGGCAGGAAACGATTGCTTTGATCCGCTGCCGAAGGTGATATTCCATGAATGCGGTTGGGGATCGCGTCTCCCAACAATGTGCACCTCATCCCGTCGGGTCGGGCAGCCGCTTTGGGGTGCCCCGGCCCCCGCGTGGGGGGGGGTGGGGGGGAGGGGGGTCGGGGGAAGGTGCCGCGCGGCCGTCCCGGCGAGGGGTCGAGGGGGAGGGGGCGGGCGGGGCGGACGGCGGCGTTGTGGGGGGGGGGGGGGGGGGGGGGGGGTTGGGCGGCGGCGGCGGCGGCGCACTCGAGGCGGCCGCCCCGGCCGGCGGCGCCCCGCCGTCCCGTCCGTCTGCGGGTGGCGGGTCGCCGCCGCCGCCGTGGGCGGTGCTGTTGTCGTCGCCGCCGCCGCCGCCGTCGCCGCCGTCGACGCAGCCGTTGCCGCCGCCGCCGCCGCTGGCCGCCGCACCCGCCGCCGCCAATGGGGCTGCTGCCGCGGTGGGGGCCGCCGGCACCGGGGGGGCGGCGGGCGCGGCGGCGGTGGAGGCGGCGGCGGCGGCGGCGGTGGCGGCGGGCGACGGGCGGGACCCGCCGCCGCCACCGTTGGCACCGCCCCCCCAGTCCCCACCACCCCCGCCCCCCCCGCCGCGGGACGGCACGGGCGGTGGCGCTGGCGGGGCCACCACCCCGCCCCCACCGGCCGCCGCCGCCGCCACCCCCCGCATCAAGCAGGAGGTGTGGGCGGCGGGCGCCGGCACCACCCTCGTGGCGGGCCCCCCCCCCCTGCCCCCCCCTCCCCCGCGGTGCCGGCCACCACCGCCACCGCCACCGCGGCCGTCGCCGCCGCCGACAACGACGCGGCGGCGGCGGCGGCAGAGGCGGCGGCGGGCGCCGCCGCCGCCGCCGCCGCCGCCGCGGAGGAGGCATGGCTGGCGGGCGCGCCCGGGGGGGGGGGGAGGGGGGACCCCGCCGGGAGGGGGGGGGGGGCGACGGTGGGGTGGTGCTTGCACTTTCGTGGCTGGTGGCCGCCGCCCCCAGCGGCGGCAGCGGCGGCGGCACCGCAACCCCCGCGGGCGCCGAGCGGGCCGCCACCGCCGCCGCCGCCGCCGCCACCGCCGCCGCCGCCGCCGCCGCTGGCGGCGGCCCGCCCCCAGCGGCGCCCGCGCCCGCCAGTCCGGCCGGCACGGCGGCGGCGGTGGGGCCCGCGGCGCCCCCCCCCGGCGGTGGCCGTGGACCCCCCCCGCCCCCGGCCGCCGCCCCCCCCCCACGGGCGCACACCCCCCCCCCCCCGCTCCCACGGGCGGGCGCCCCCCCTCCCCCCCACCCCACCCCCCCCGGCCCGTCGGCGGCCGCCGCCCCCTCCGCGCCGGGGCCCCCGCGTCGGCACCCCCCGCCCACGCCCCCCCTCCCCCCTCCACCCTTCCCGCCGCCGACCGCCGGCCGCGCGCCCCTACCCCCCCGCGCCTCCCCCTGCCCCCGCTCGAGGATTACGAGGATGGGGCGTTTGTGGCCGCCCTCGTGGTGGACGGCGTCCCGGGGTGCGGGTGGGGGCCGGGCGCCCCGGCCGACCCGCCGCCGCCGCCGCCGCCACCCGCGGTAGGCCCGACGGCGGCGGCGGCGGCGGCGGGGGCGGGTGCGGGTTCGGGTGGGGGGGTACCCCCAACGGGGACGGCCCGGCCCGCGCGGGTGCCCCCGCGTGACGCCGTCCGGGCGATGGTGCGGGCGCGGGTGGGGGTGCTGCTCGGGCGGCGCCCGCGGGCGGCGGTGGCGGCGGCCGCCGCCGCCGGGGGGGGAGGGCGCCGCCGCCGCCGCCGCCGCCGCCCTTCCCGGGTCTGGTGCGGCAGGTGGCGGCGGTGGTGGCCGACGCGGCGGGGGGGGGGGCGGACGCGGCCTGGGCCGCCGCCGCCACCGCCGCCGCCGCCGCCGCCGACGCCGCCGCCGCCGCTGCCGCCGACGCCGCCTCTGCCGGCGCTGTCGCCGCCGCCGCCGACGCGCCCGCCGCGCCCGCTGCGGCTGCCACCGAGGCGGGCGCGGGCGCGGGGGGGGAGACGAAGAGAAAGGGCAAGGCCAAGCGGACAAAGGCCCAGAAGCGGGCCGCCGCCGCCGCCGCCGCCGCTGCCGCGGCCGCTGACGCCACCGCCACGACCGCTGTCGACTCCACCGCCACCGCCGCTGCTGCTGCCGCTGACGCCGCCGCCACTGGTGGCCCCGCCCCCGTCGCCTCCGCTGCGGCGACGGCGGCGGCCGTGCCGCCAACACCATCCAAACAGGCGGCCAAGGCCGCAGCACGGGTGGCGGCACGGGCGGCGGCACGGGCGGCGGCGGCGGCGGCGGCGGGCACCGCCCGTGGGGGGGGGAGAGGAGGGGGGGGGGGGAGGGTGGCGGTGGGGCGGGTGCGCAAGGCGGCCCGTGGCGGGAAGGGGGGGGGGGGGGGGGGGGGCGGGTCGCCTTGCGGCCGCCGGTGGTGCCGGCGGGGATGGTGGTGGTGGTGGTGGTGGTGGTGGTGGTGGTGGTGGCGCCAGTGGTGGCGGCGGTGCCGCCGGTGGGGGTGGCGCCGCTGCCGCCCGTGCCGCCGCCAGTGGCGGTGCCGGTGCCGCCGGGCGGGCGCCCGCGGCGGCGGGTGGGCCGCCCCAGCCGCGGCCCCGCCCCGGCCCCAGTCCCCCCGCCCTGCCCCTCCCCCCGCCGTGTGCCTTGCCGTGACCGCTGCTGGTTCCGTGCGCCCCCCTCCCGCCGTCGCCGCCGCGCGGCGCGGGCCCCGGCCAGTGGCGGTGCCGGTGCCGCCGGGCGGGCGCCCGCGGCG
The DNA here is from genome assembly GCA_008729055.1 of Pyropia haitanensis. NCBI lineage: Eukaryota > Rhodophyta > Bangiophyceae > Bangiales > Bangiaceae > Pyropia > Pyropia haitanensis. The sequence goes on along the minus strand of SDUX01000038.1, from coordinate 7,179 downwards.
GCGGGTGGGCCGCCCCAGCCGCGGCCCCGCCCCGGCCCCAGTCCCCCCGCCCTGCCCCTCCCCCCGCCGTGTGCCTTGCCGTGACCGCTGCTGGTTCCGTGCGCCCCCCTCCCCGCCGTCGCCGCCGCGCGGCGCGGGCCCCGCCGACGGCGGTGCCCTGCGGTCGGTGGCGCGGCGGGGGCGGGGGCGGGGGGGGGGGAGCGCCCCGCCGGTCGCGGGCGGCGGGAACGGGCGCGCGCGGCGGCGCGCGGGGGCTCTTCTTCCCGCCGCCGACGGAGGGTGCGGGAGGGGTGGTGGTGGTGCGGCGGGGAGTGGGGGTTTGGTGAGAGCGGGGCGTGGGGGATGCTTGTGTGTATGCCGGCGGCGGCTGCCGTGGCGTGGGAGAGGGCTGGTACAGGTAGTGGGGGTGGTGAGCATGGGCCGCCCGGCCCCGCACTCGTCGCGGGGAGGCGGCGGCAGCGGTGGCGGCGGCAGCGGCGCGGCGGTGGGTGTGGCCTTTGCGGTGCTGGAAGGAAATGGAAGTAAGGCTACAACAAAAAGAGGGTGGGGATGGGATAGCTGGGGGTTGAGGGGGGATGCTGAAGGTGGGTGGGACGAGGCGTACTGGCGGGGGGGGGAGCGTCGGGCGTGGACGCTGCCCTTTGCAAACACGCGCGCGGGCACACCCGCGGGGCGAGACACAAATGCACGCGGCGGGGCGCCACCGTCGGCCACTGGCACAAAAATAACACCGCCAGCATACACGCCCCCGTGGAACCCGCACCACGGGGAACTCCCTACACACACACACCCCGACCCATCCCGTCCGGCACCCCCCCTGCCGTTCCCGGCGCGTCACGTTGGGCAAGGCCAGTGGGCGCCACGGCGCGGCCCGCCCCCTGCTCCCCCCCACCACCCCCACGCTCCCCACCGCCTCCGCGCAGCGTGGGCAACAACAGCCCCCCCCCCCCCCCACCCCCCGCAAACCCTCCCGCCACACCCCCCGGGGCCCCGCCACGGCCCCGTGCGGCGCAGCCCCGCACACCCCCCCTTCCCCCCGCACGGCCGCCCGCGACCCGCCGCCCCAGCGCCAACGCCGGGCACGCCACCTGCGAGGCGCGGGGGCGCGCTACCGGGTGGGGGCCCCACCCGCCCGCCCCACCCGCCGGGGGCGGCACGCCACGCCGCGCGCCCCCCCGCCCCCCCCCCTGCCGCCGCCGCCGTCGCCGCGTCACGGGTGGGGGGCGCGGGTTCCGCCCGCGTCCACCTCCCTCGCACCCACGACCCCCCACAACACACCCCCCCTCCCCCTCCCCTCCCCCCCCGCCCAACACTGTCCCCCCACCCCCCCCCCCTACTTCTTCCGCGCCTTTTCCGCCTGCTTCTGCTGCCGCCGCATCTGGCGATTGTTGCCGTCATCCCCCCCCCACCCCCGCCACCCCCGCCCCCCACGCCGCGTGTGGCGGGGTTTCCGCCGCCGCCCCGCCCCACCCCCACCGCCGGCTCACCCGCCGCGCCCGCGGCCGCCGGCCGCCCGTCGGCGCCCTTCCCGCCACTCCACCCACCCGTCCCCCTCAGGTGCCCAGGTGTGCCCGCCATCCCCGCGGCGGGGCGCACCGACGCTGGGGGGGCCCCCCGCGGCGAGCGCCCCGACCCTTACCACTACCGCCACAACACCGGTCGGACGGGGGCCTGATGCGGGCGCCACCGCCAACGGTGGGGCGGAGGGGTGGGGGGGGGACGCGTGAGGGGGGAAGGGGGACGCCGGACATCCAACAGCCCGAGAGGGGGAAGCGGGCGTGGCAGGCGCGGGCGGCGGCGTGGTGGCAACAGCAGCAGCGGCGGCCGCCTCGGCCGCCGCCACCGCCGCGCCCCTCGCGGCGACCGCCGCGGCGCGGCGCTCCCCCAGCACCCCCCCAGCAGCCCCTGCAGGGCCGCCGCCACCCCCGCGTTTGGCTCGAGCGCCCCCAGCACGAGCGCCGCGGCTCACCAGAAGGGCAGCCCCCCCCTGACACCCCCCGCGCCACGCCCAGCCCCACCGCCAGCCGCACGTCGGGGAGCACGTCCGGCACCGCCACCGCCACGGCCAGGTAGTGGTACTGGGTGCGGAGCACGCGCGCCGCCTCGGGGCGGGCCGCCTGCAGCCGCTCAAAGAGGCTGCGCGCAAACGCCGTGGCGGGGCGGCCCGACTGGGACAGCACCTTCGCGGCCAGCTGCTGCGGGTCCCACACCAGCAACCCCCGACGCAGCCGCGCCAGTGACCCAGCCGCCGCCGCCTCGACGCCCCTCCCCGCCCCGCCTTGCCCGTGCCCGTGAGCCCGCCCTCTACACCCAACCCCAAAAACGCCCCGAGCAGCCCCTCATTGGCGTCGGCCGACGCCGCCGCCGCCGCGATGGACGCGCACATGCTGCCGGCGCCGACCATTGGGATGAGCAAGTCGGGCTCCACCTCTGAGCGGCCTCATCCACAATGAGGGCGTCAAAGGGGGCGGCTGCGGCGGCCACCAACAGCTCCTCCGACCCCGCCGCGGACAGCGTTCAAATCACGTTGTGTTGGGACACCAGCCGCTGCATGCGGGCCACGCTCTAGCCCGCGTCCTCCTGCTCCGCGTGAGCTACAGTGGTCTCTCCGACCTCCTCACCAGTGAGGCGTTGTACAGCGTGGGCCCGTCCGCCATGAAGCCGCTGAGAGCCCTCCCGTACACGTTCAGGTGATCTTGAGCGGTAATGATGATGACGTTGGAGGACTCGACAGCCGAGAGCAGCTCTCTCGGTGACTTGGCTAGGCGCAGGTTGGACTCCACCACCAGGACCACACGACGACTCCACTCCTCCCAATAATCCCCAAACGCGTGCTCGATCTTCCGCAGGCTCTTGCGCACGTGCTCCTCCACGTTGAAGTACTCCTCCGCAAGCCCAGTGAACTTGTTTGACTTGACCACCGCGACGAGGGCGTCCTTGTTGCACGACCCCGAGCTGCCAGCAGGTGCAAGGAACTTGATGCTGTCAAAGCTCATCTGGTCGTGCGAGCACTTGAACACGGTCGTCACCATGTCGGCAAAAGGCAGCTGCAATATCGTCGACAGCTTGTTGGCAGCCTCATTCTCATTCACTTTAACGGCATCCAAAGCGTTGAAGCGCACCTTGTTCAGCAGCGGCCGCTCGCCCTTGGTGTAGTACTTTGTTGTCCCGGGGTACAGCTGCAGCAAAGTCACAGCCGCGTAGTCGTAAGGAAGCTTCAGACCGGACGATGCCGCGCCCCACGTCTTGGCGGCAGCGCGTACACGAGTGAGAGCCACATCTGCGTAGAGCGCGGTGTACTCCCACACGTTGGATGATGAGCCCTCGGAGAACCGGGAGCCGCACACCACCGCCACGGCGGCCAAGATGCCGTCCAGGAGAAAGTGGTCCTCGAGCATAGGACGGCTGTTGAAGAAGTCCCTCTTGACCGCATCCCACCGGTAGAGGCACGCCAGCACAATCAGAGGCGGCATGCACGGGTTCGTGTAGAGGCCGTCCGTGCGCGCATCCGACACAGTGAGCGCATTAAGGGAGACCAGCTCCTCCCAGGTTCCAAGCAATGGAGACAACACGCCGTCAACAATGGGCCGCGGGCCGCGGATGGTGCAGTGGTGCAGTGCAGCAACAACGACGACAGGGGTGACCAAAAGATAGTCCAGCAGGGTCTTAGTCCTGTCGTCTGCCGTAAGCGCCGCCGACGCAGGCTGCACAACAGAGGACCAAGCCGGACCAGGACTTGCCAGCTTGAGGTGCACCCGCAGGAAGCCCGCGCTACGCGGATGGCCACCGCTCAGCCTCGCAAACGCCCGACCCGACACGTCGCTGGACACCTCAAACGTGCTCTTGAATGGAAGCCCGGCACGCAGGAGCCACTCCGACTCGAACAGGGGCTGGAAGTAGACCTTGGCAAGCTCGTCCATGTCCATGAAGCCAAGCTTGATGGCACTCAGCACAAAAAACGGAGAGCCGCGCCTGTCGCTCGTCAAAGATGACAGCCTTAGCTGGCAGTCCTCTAGTACGCGGGGTCCAGCGTCTCATTCAAGGCGGCAATCATGTCGTCAATGACGCGCTGCTGCTCCGCCGTCAGCCGGCCCTTGACCTCGTCAAAGATCAGGCCAAAGTACGGCGCGGTGAACAGCACCGAGATAGGCGTTTGAGTCGCGCCCGTCCAGGTGCACATCTCGTGCCGGTACACGTCCAGTACGGACTGCGTGGCAACAGGAAGAGGCCGGGTACTGGATGGCGCGACAACCTGCGGCTTGATGTTCTCGGGAAGGCCGCCGGCAGCGGCCGTGTGGTCGACGGGAAACGCCGCCTCAGCAGGGCTCTCGCCGGCCGACGCAGGCCAGTCCCCTCAATCTTGTTCAGCTCCTCGACAATGACGAGCGTCGGCCGCTCTTCAGCGCTGCCTAGATTCCGGATGATCGCGCTTGCGGTAGTCGTGCCGTCTCGAGGAGTTGGAGGATCATTGCGCAAACTCGTCCAATCCAGGCCGTCAGCACAGCGCAGGCACCAAAGCACGCGCGCGTACAGGGAAGATAGGCTGCTGCGGGCTGGCTCGGCAGGTACGTTTGCATCAGCTCCTGATCCAGGGTCCCCACAGACTGCCGCTATTGAAGGTAATGATGCAGGGCCGTGTGCCGCGCAGCTCGTCCCGCGCAGTTTTCCCACCCGATAGGCCCTCCAGCATGGCTGCCCTTGCAAACTTGGGTCGTCCAGCGACCCCAGCGCATCCACCACATCCCACGCCAGGTGCGACTTGCCAACGCCTGGAGACGACACCACAACCGACGCCACGCGCGCGTTGCGCACAAAATAGAACGTGCAAAAGGATCCGGACACCTTGTCGTCGCGGGGTATGCAAATGTCCGCGTCACGATCGGGCACAAGTTTCAAGGTGCTACTGGGTGAGCGCTGGTGGTCCGCTGGAAGACGGTGGTAGGAGGGCAGCGCCGCCGCCACGGGTCGCAGCTTGGTAAATGCCGCCTTCAGGTGTGCGGCTTGGTCGCGTAGAGTGATGCGGTGCGCTCGCAGAGTGCCGGCCAGGTTGCGCGTGAAGATGTTGACATCGAGAGGCGGTCCTGGCGCACAGTCACACCCTTGTCGTAATTGGCGAAGGCGAATGCGGCATCATTAGCAGCCGAGGTCAACAACGGCTTATACGTGTTGACTGCCCGAGAGTACATCCCAACCAGCGCAACGGCATGCTGGATGAGCATAGCGTCCTCGGTGACAGCCAGCCGAAGGTCCTCCACATCAGACACCACATCCTCAAGGCAATCGCAGAGGGCGTTGGACAGAGCGCATTCTTCTTGGTATAAGCATCCCAGTCCACCTCTTCACCCACCGCCTGCACAGCAGACTCAGCGTGGGTGACAGGCCGTCAAGGAGCGCCAGAGAGGCACAGGCAGTGTCCCCAAAGCGCTGCAGAACGATGTCGGACTGCTGAGCAACAGCAGCCCTAATCTTGTTCACTGCATCAGCGCACGACGGCCGCTCCGTCCTCATCACCGGTGGGGACCACTTGTGGAAGGATGGCGACGGGGTAGGGCACCACGGTGGGCCTTGCCGGCGGGCAGGCGACGGCAGCAAGGCCGGGCGAGGGATCCACCCGACTCTGCTTCTGGTTGCGTTGGCGTAGGTGGCAGCAGCAACACGGGCAGCGGACACGACAGCCGCCCGGTAGGGGGGGGGAGACAGGTGAGCAGCACGCCGCCCCGAGCCCAGACGCAAGCCAGTCTGAGCCGATGCCTGCACCAGCTGGACAAAGCCGCCGCAAAGGACGCCATCGCGGCGATGGGGACGGTCAGTCTCCCCGCGGTCTGCCCACGGTCGCCCCACGGGCCGCGCGGGAACCGGGATGACCTCCCGGGGAAGACTGACCTCCCGGGGTAGATTGGCCTCCCGAGGCGGCAAGGGGTGATGAGGTGGTCCAGCTGGGGTCCCGGAGAATTTGGAGGTGGTCTTGGTGTGTGAGGGGGGGGCGGCAGCAGCAGCTGGCGGGCGGGCGCGGGGACAGCGTGCGGAAGGGGGCAAGCGTGGGCGACCACACAGCAAAGGGCGTGCGATGAGTGTGTCCAGCCGAGGTACTCGGCGTGACTTGGCAGGACGGGACCACCATGAGCGTGGGGTTGGGTTAAAATTTCAGGGGTGGGGTTGGGTTGCAGTTGCACCCAAGACCGTGAGCGTTGCAGGGTTCTGTGACTGGCTGAGAGGTGGCCACCGCCATGTATATAGAACCGACACCGTGGGGTTGGGTTCGCGCCGTTAGATTTGCCATGACGGCAGCCAGAAGTGCATTACTAAACGGTCGATGGCAATTGTGCGTTCGATAGCAATTGTATGTGTGCATCCAAGGTTTTGCACTGCGACGCGAGACCGCGTGCGCCTGCCCGCGCTGTTGCGCGCGCGCTCTTTGGGGTGGGGGGGCGGGCGGGCGGCCTGGCGGGCCGGCGGGGAGGGGGAGGGGTGCGAGGTGGGAGAAGCGGCGCGCGAAGGGGGGCGGAAAGGGGTGCGCGGTCCGCCCTATCATTGCGCGCCGTGCACCCAGTGGGTGGTCCGCCTATCATTGCGCGCCGCGCACCCAGTGGGTGGTCCGCCTAACATTGCGCGCCGCGCACCAGCCCGGCCTGGCAGTGTCCTCCCCCTACCGACACTCTCGGTCGCACAACACGCACCGCCTCTACCGGCAGCGCTCCCCCCCCCTCCCTGCGCGTACGGGCGCAGCGCTGACCGTCACGGCGTCCACGGCGTCTCTCCTCCCCCCATGATTGCGGTCGGCAGGGCACGCCTCCCTCCAGCACCGCCGACTGCCACGGAGCGACTGGCTCAGCTGGGGGTGGGCGGGGGGCTTCGGGAGTGCGCGCCCCGGGTGGGGGGGATGGACGGGGAACAGGGAGGTGAGGCCCACCCTTACGAGGCAGCGGGGGGCGCGGGTTGTCGGGGGGGAGCGATCTCCGGGGGCGGGGGTGCCTTTACTGCCAACAGCAGCGGCGACGGCGGCGGCGGCGGCGGCGGCGGCGGCGGCGGCGGCACGGCAGAGGGCGGTTGAGTTGGGGGGGGGCGAGGGCGGGGGCGGTCCACCCGCACGAGGCTGGGGGTGGCGCGGGGTGTGTGGGGTGGAGCGATCTTGGACGGGGGTGTCTGCTTACTCTGCTAGCAGCAGCGGAGGCGGCGCCG